>JAHDVE020010157.1:0-268317 GCA_022606495.2 Halesus radiatus
ATCCTCAAAGTTTCGTAGCCCAGACTTTATGTATAACTATAATAGAAAAGCGGATGTGTTCGTGAAACGCGCAATGGTTATTAAAATCATTACATTACACAATATTGTTTTTATTACAAAACGTTTTTTTATACCTACACTATTCAAATATTATACAGAAGCAAAATTTGCCCTCTGAGTTCTGAGATCTAGTAAGAATGGGAATAGGCGAATAATAGTTTCATTTTAGTATTTTTTTTTCTTTCGTATTCATTTATAATCAATCCAAGCCCGAAGCCAATGTGTGTATATTGTATATCCATAAATGTATTAGCCAAATTTCTTGGTAATTGCTAACGATAATTGTTAAAAGCTGTGTGTTTTCTTTGTGCATCGGTGCGAATAAAATAGCTGAATTAATTGGTTACAGTTCTGTATCAGTGGACTTTGTTGTTCTCAGTAGTTTATTTATTGACACGGAGACGGTTTGCATAGCTCCCGTGAGCACTCACTCACTGTGCTCCCCTTTTACCTAATTCCCTTGACAGTAACCCGGTCCCTTTGATAAAGTTCACCAGGGTTGTCACCTCCTAATTCCACAATATGTCTTCCCAGGTAGCTGAGCCTTCTTCCCACCAAGGCGGGACATTGGCACAGTGGGCGAATTGGAGTCTCTTCATCCTCTTCACATTTCCTGTATCTATTGGTGTTTTCCACTCTCAACAGTTGCATGTGTCTCCTGAGGTAGCAGTGTCCCGTTAGTAGTCCCATCAGTTCCATCAGTGAGTACCGTCCATATTGAGTAGTTGCCTGGTTCGTCTGGGGTTAGGTCCGTTTCTCATTAGTTAGTAACATGTATTTATTTATTTTTGCTTATGGTACATTTAATATATATTTTTAAGTCACTCCCATAATTAGATAATATTAATATAAATATTTAGGTTGCCAAAAAATGTTTATAAGTGCACTTTAATTTAAGCCCCTATAGAGGATTTTGACATACGCCGCTAGTTTCTTTACGCAAAAAAACATACGCTATACGTATTTTTAATTTAAGGGACAGCACTCAAATATGACCATAAACATCACTTTGTAGGTTGCTAAGTCAAGAAATACTATAAATTATTTATCCGTGAATTCTATACTGGTAGTTAGGAAAATGCATAAGGTTTCAAGATACAAAAAATTTCAAAATGTATTTTTTTAAATTCTATGAAATGCATACTAAATATCTGAAAATAGGTGCAGTTTAAAAACCAGTGAAGGCAATTTTGAATGTTTTATCAAAAATCCCAGTACGTATTTCATTTCGAATTTAAGAGATTACAGTTTGAGGGTTTTTGTTTTTATAAACCTTATACCGTATAGAATCTATTTATTGCTTTAGCAGAATAGTGTGTTTTTCTGGGTGCTGATTAATACTATACGCCTTTAAATATATTTTTCTAAGAAGAGATAAATTTTATTAATCATGTTGAAATTACGTCTAATAAAGTTTTGAAAATATTAAGTTTTACATATTAAGAATACGAGTATGTAGCCAATTTAATAACATTCAAACCAAGAAAAAAATTATACATGTCATTAATTGGAGTCAAATACAGTATAACTCAACAGTGTCACAATAGAAAATAAATTCATAAGATTTATTAACTTCAGAATGGGTTGCAAGGGTATGTATCAATGATGATTATCTTCTGTGTCACCTAAATTTATTAAAATTTTCAGAACGTACAATATTTACTTACTTTACTTGTTTGTACAAAATTATAAATTCAATTATTGACAGCCCTGAACTATTATTATAATTGATTTATTTCCATGTACCACGCAATCAACATCGAGGCATTATTGGCCTCAGTATTGTGACAACCCCAACACTAATAATAATAAGAGTTAATTTCTATAGCGCAGTTTTGTGAAGGTTCACCTCAAGTGCGCTTTACACTAACTAACCTAACCTAATATAATTGTAAAATAACAGATATACTACATAGTATATCTGTTATTATAATATATATACAATATGCAAATTAATACTGTGACATACAATATTCATGAGCAGGTATTATAAAATAACAATTTAGAAACTAATGGTGTAAATAATCAAATATCTAGTAGGTACAAATAACAAGAGAAAATTATATACATGGTTTTTCACTGAATACTAATGAAATTAAATAACAAGGAGAGAAAACCGCAACTAAATAAGCTATGGAGGATTGAAAGAAAAAGAAAGTAAAAAATGTCCTGAAATTATGTTTCTACGTACATGAATTAATGTTTTATGTCGGATAGGATTTTTTGAATAATTTTGTTTTCAATACCCGTTTGAACTCTGCTAAATTCTGAATGTTAGCAATATTTGGGGGAAGCTTATTCCAGATGACCGGGCCCGATATACAAAAAGCGCGATAATAGTACACGGGTTTATTTGACCGAGAGGGTTCAACTAATCGGTTAGCAGCATTCAAATCTGCTGACCTCAAAGAAAGCTGTCTATCACCTGGGTTTTGTCGGACACAGAGTTCAGATATATAGGCTGGTGCCTTTCCGTGGAGTGTTTTGAAGGTTGTTAAGCAAATCTTGAATTCTATTCTTTCAGGGCATCGAAGCCAATGAAGGCGATCCTTTAGAAGTGGAGTTATGTGACAATATTTAGGCTCACTATATATAATTCTCGCCGCAGCATTGAAGACAGACTGGATCCTATTGAGTTGTTTCTGGGGGAGACCAGCATATGCACTATTACAGTAGTCCACACGTGAGACAACAAAAGAATTTATTAGTGTTTTAGCTGCATCAGAGGGAAGGCATCTACTGATTGATTTTATCTGCCTAAGATGGAAAAAGCCAGAACTTACCGCCTTTGAGATTTGCGACTCAAGAGATAGACAACTGTCGATAGTGAAACCAAGAAATTTAATTTCTTTAGAATGATATCAGTGCCCTGAATTTGAATCGGACTGAAATCAAGAAGGTCCTGCCTTCCGGGAGAAGATATCCAAATGAACTCTGTTTTGGTAGGGTTAAGTTTAAGTTTATTAACAGACATCCAACTTGATACTGTGTCAATAAAGTCAACAACCTCATTTTTTAAGATGTGCTTTTCATCCGGAGAACAAAACTTGAAAATTATACGATCATCCGCATAGCCCTGTGATTCAAAGCCAGCCGAGTGAATGAGGCGTTCAAGACGATTTGCATACAAAATAAAGAGAATGGGACCCAGGACGGAACCTTGGGGAACTCCAAATTCAATTGGAGATTCAGGTGAAGTACATTTATTGAAAATTACTGAGCTTATTCGTCCAGACAGGTAAGATGTCATCCATTTTAGCACATCACCCCGAACGCCAAATTCGGTATCGAGCACATTTAGTAGGATGCTGTGATCCACCGTATCGAATGCAGCACTCATGTCAAGGATGGACACTAAACCCACTTTACCTGCCTGTACACTGTAACACTGTATCACAATAAAAAAAAAATATTATATAGATAAGCAAACGCTGATTCTGAACATATAACTTTTATTATATGTAATTATACGTAGAATTCATAAACCGTTATTTAAAAGTGTATAAAAAATCATCTCATCGAAGAACCTTGTTATATTGGTGCCATTGCATTTGGAACATCTGACGTCACGTGCGCGTTCTGTTTTTGGATTAGTATGTAAATTTTTATTTTTCTACTCATTTTTATTAGTTTTGGCGAAATTTAATCTTAATTTGGGTGACTTTAACCTCTATAATTGTTGTTTAATCTAAAAATAACTATTATTATTGAAAGAAATCAGAGTATTCATGAGTAAACCCATTATCAATACGGATATTATGATAATGTAAATGCTCAATACTATTATTATTCTTTGAGTTAAATTTTCTAAAAAGGTACATAATTTTCTTACTTATGTTTAGTTATGGTTTACTATGAATAGAATATAAAAGTGTGTACGGTAAAGCTCATCCTTGTTTTGACATTTGAAATTCTAACCTCAAAACTGCCCTGCTATAGATTTGAAGCGTTTTGGCTGACTTTGAAAAATTGAAACTATGAAAATTATTTTAACTATGAAAACTAACTTTAGAAAGAAAAAAAACGAAATGTACTGGTATTTAAGTTTGAACATCATTATTGATAAAAAAAAAATTAATTGGACCCGAGTTCCTTATTGTATACTCCCATTCGTCATATACAGAATTTAGGTAATAATTATAAAGATATTGTCGACATATTTAACGCATCATTAAGAAAATATGAACATATCTTATTTAAATTTATTTCGGCAAGTAGAACAGTTAGTCTAAATGAATAAATTACCTACCTCTGCTTCAAAGTGGTTCATTTGTTATTATGATAATTAGATTATTATTTTATCCTAACTTACCTGCTACGAAGGTATTATTTAAAAATATTTTGTGTATTTAATATTGTTAATAATTTATCTTTAAATACTAACTTCTTCTTTGCTTTTGATTATTCATCACTTTTTCCATTCCATTGTTTATATTATACATATACGAGTATGTATATCTTTAAAATGTTTTATTTTCTTTGTTTTTTATTCGAATTTATATCATACTGTACTGATAAAAAATGTTAAGTGTAGCCTAATTATGTACATTTTTAGAAACTTTCCCTCGAAGAATCATAATAGTATTGAGCATTAATATTATCATAATATTCGCATTGATAATTGATTTGATCATGAATAATCTAATTTATTTCACTAATAATAGTTTTTTATATTGAACAAAAATTATATAGCTTAAAGTCACCCAAATTAAGTTTAAATTTCGCCAAAACTAAAAAAAATATTTAAAATACAAAACAAAAGCGAAAAATAAAAATGTCCATACTAATCCAAAAACAGAATGGGCATGTGACATATGTTCCTAATGCAATGGTACCAACATAACAAGGTGTTTTTATGAGATGATTTTTTATACACTTTTAAATAACAATTTATAAATTCTACGTATAATTATATATAATAAAAGTTATATACTCGAAATCGGCGTTTGCTGATCTATATGAATACATATTTTTTAATTCATTATATTTTTCACTGGAGGTCCTTATTCGGTTAACATTATTATGCGACAAATAACTCACTAATACGATAATGTTGTTTTTTTTTTCTTTTGTTAAAATTACGCTAATATCAATATTTTTAAAGATTGCCATTCGCTGAATGACAGATGTCATCCGAGAGAACCAGAACCGCAGTTAAGCAAAAAGTCTTTAAGCATAAGGATAAGGACAATGTCTTTTCCTTAAAAATAACGATTCTGAATGGTTTTCTTTCACGAGGGCAATACAGATAGTATCTGCCACTCAAAAATTTTAATGGATAGTTTGATATTTTTGTTTTAATTTTATTATAAAACTATTTACCTTTGCTTTCTGATTATTGTCTAAATGGCACATGTATCCGAATCCAGTTTTAAAATCCAAATTTGTAGAACCACTGGCTTTACTTGTCATCTTTATATAATATATCTTAAATTAATTCACTGTGCCCACAGACCATACAACACTTGAAAAACTCAGATCATAGATCTATGATCTGAGTTTTAAATGTTTTACACTGTATCTGTATTACTTAATCATTTTCAAACAATCTATTGTTTTATTTTCAATTGCCCGTTGTTAATAATTTTAAGTATGCATTGATTATTTATTATGTCGGCAATAAAAATCCGTTTACGGAAAATCCTTCACTTGTAGGTTCGGATGTGTTGTATAATGTAATATATGATTTTAAACAGAGTTTTATTAGATTTTTATTTAAGTTCACAATTTTGTACATTATTCATTTATATTTTATTTTTTTTTAAATCGAAATATGACTTCGTTTGTTTACGGCCTACGAAAATGCATCATTTTCACCGAGATTTGAGTATTTTTAAAAACGTTATCGTATTCTCAAAAAATATGTAAACACGCATAACTCATAAGTAATAACGCCGCAAATGACATCTACAGTAGCAATGACAATGGACACATCCGTAAATTATAACTAAACACTAAACTGCATACACGAGACACTGAATTATAAAAATATTGTTTAGCAGTTAAGTGCGCTCTGTCCACGTACGCGCCGTTATGTGCTCTCAGTCACAGTGTGCCGTGTGGAGACAACTGATGAACTGACGTTTCTTTCGGAAACTGAGCGCAAGTGATTGCACAGCTGTGCTTTCAGCGGTATGTTCGGGAATGTTCAGGCGGTTTCAGATTTTCAGGGCCGGGTTTGCGAATCATCAAAAGGGGTTAAATGACACATTTATTGCACAGTGAAATATACCATATTTCAGTGGTCATGCCACAAATTATTAATACTGCTCTTTTAGTTGTGTGTTCGGGAATGTTCGGATGGTTTCTGCTTTTCTTGGGCCTGGTTTTGAAATATGCAAAATGCCCAAATTACATATTGTTTCAGTGGAAATATTATATATTTCAGTGGTCATGCCACAAATTAGTAATTAGTGCTTTCAGCGGGGTGTTCGGGAATGTTCAGGCGGTTTCTGGTTTTCAGGGCCCGGTTAGGGAATATGCAACATGACCAAATGACATATTGTTGCAGTTGCCAGATTTCAGTGGTCACCCCATACGCAGATGTGTTTTCAGTGATGTGATCAGAAACGTTCGTGAGGTTTCAGCATTTCAGGGCTAGGTTTGGAAATAGAATTAGAACGTGGCCATATTTTAGCGGACGTTTCGAAAAATAATAAGCAATGAACACTTTTCACGGGTGTTCCGACAAATATCAGTGGTAACATGACAAATTACAGCGAGCATTACAATAAATGTGCGTAGGTATCAGTGGTCACATTACATATTTCAGCGAGCATTACAATAAATGTGCGTAGGTATCAGTGGTCACATGACATATTTCAGCGAGCATTACAATAAATGTGCGTAGGTATCAGTGGTCACATGACATATTTCAGCGAGCATTACAATAAATGTGCGTAGGTATCAGTGATCACATGATATATTTCAGCGAGCATTACAATAAATGTGCGCAGGTATCAGTGGTCACATGATATATTTCAGCGAGCATTACAATAAATGTGCGTAGGTATCAGTGGTCACATGACATATTCCAGTGGGCGTTTCGACAAATATCTATGTATGTATCTAGGCACGTTATGACATATCATTACTATTTAGTTTTGAAACTGTCAGTTCATGGTAGAATTACATTTGAATGTCATATCATTACTATTTGTTTTGTACATGAATCTACCGATCCGGCCCATGGTTGTCCAAACGGCAATCTGCAAAGTGTCGCTGAATGCATAATTAGTTGCCCTCGGATTAATTCTTATTATGTTGGGACTTTTCGCCAACGCACTCCATTTTCTAACTAAATTCGACATCATTCGTGAATCAGATTTTTAATTGTTCCTCATCATTTGTACAGCTGGCATCTATTGTTATTTACAAAGAAACATTGACAAAAAATACAGGGCCTGGTTCAAAACGTTGGCACTGCTGATTCTATTGAATCTTTATAGAGATTGGGGATTTTCATTATTTTCAATAAAAATACTTTGTTTACATTCCGCTTTGTCGATATGGTAATATTTTTGAATACATCTTTTATAAAATATATTAGACGACCGTCAAAAGAATATTTTGCACATGTTTAATTTATTGAATATATTTGAAACTTGTAAACTTGCATACAAAATTACGTGTATAAAATGCTTCGTAAAACCGATGGACGAGCATTGTAAGTTGTAGGTATGGATTTGGAAGAAATCAATTTATATTTATCTTATTTTGAACCAATAGGTAGACTCTACGTTTATTAATTACTAGCTGTCGTATACCTGGAGTTGTTAATTCTGGTAAACTGGGTGTAAATGTAAATTAGAAATAAAAATTAGTTATAAAGTAAAAATTAAGTTTTTAGTTAGGTTGGGTTCTAAGCTTAGTTCTAAGATAGACCCTGAAGGAAATTATTTTCCCCAGTAATAAAAAAATCTTATTTATGGAGACTTGAAAATTTAGCGTTTTTGATTTTTTGAGACGTGATTTTTACTTGAATAACGCGATTTTCGCCATTTTAGATTAAATAACCGTAAATTTTCATGATTTTCACGCGATATCTTGATATTTTAAAATAAGAAAGTAATGTTGTAGGTACGTTCTAAATATTTCTTTGTCACTAGTTTTGGTAAGCTTGAAATCATAAAATGGAACGCAGCTAACTGCATGTCGAAAACGCTGCGTACTGCTATTCTTTAAGACAACATAAAAATTTTAACAACACCTCTTGTTGCAATACATAAACGGGAACAACGCCTCTTGTTGCAATACATAAACGGGAACAACACCTCTTGTTGCAATACATAAACGGGAACAACACCTCTTGTTGCAATACATAAACGGGAACAACACCTCTTGTTGCAAAAAACAAAAAGGGAACGAAACCTCCTTTGTTGCAAAATACCAACGTTTTTGCTTAAAAATAACGCGAATTTCTCAAAAAATAAAGCGAATATCACAAAAATAACGCGAATTTCACAAAAAAAATAACGCGAACTTTTCAGGTTCCTAGTTATTTAACATTAAATTCATATTAAATATTATAGGGATTGTGCAATTGGAGCACGATCGAACAGTGGTACTCTCAGTATCGCCCATTCATAATCGAAAAGTTACTTGAAATGGCTTTATCCATGTTTGGTGACCAGATCTAAATAGCCAGATAGGTAATAATAATAATAATATTTGGATGATTTGTATAGCGCCGTTTTTTTGTGAAAAATCACCTCAAGGGCGCTGTACACATATTACTTGCTAGGGTTTATCTTATTATGGACAAACGGATACAGAAACATACTTACCTACACCTGGCAGGTCACTCCAGATTAACACGTTATAATATAAAGTTTTAGCTTGAGAAGATATGATTTTGCACGCACAGGACACAATATTAGAAAACACTGCACTGAAATATCACGTGCAGTTACTATGTAAATCTTATTTGTCATTGATATTATATTTATTAGAAGGTTATTAGCAAAAGAGAGAGGTATTTAAAAAGAATAGTTGGTATTTATTTGAAATATTAATGTGTTTTTTTGTTCGTATTTAGGACTGGAGAACAGATTTTTAAAATGATTGATAAAAGCTAAAAGTATATATTATACCCCAGTTTAACTGAAATTTTACAGTTATTTACAATGTCGCGGACTATAAAGAGTTTCACATTTCCATCTGTTAACGGGGAGAGGGACGTCGGAGAGTTATTATTTATTAATTCAAAATAATAATAATAATAATCGTATTATTTTTATAGCGCCGTTTTTGTGAAAAATCACCTCAAGGGCGCTGTACAAATATTACTTCCTATTCTTATATTATTCTTATATTACATCTATTCTACGACTTTTTTTTTAAAAACTTATTTTCTCTTTTTGGACAGGCTATCATTACACATTATTTATAGACCATATAAAGAGATGCAGTTAAATTATCAAAACTAAATACGGCTTGGTCTAAGTTTTCATACATGTTAAATTGAAAAAAAAAGAAGCTAACTGTATTTATTCCTTACGAAATATTGCAAGACGCTAACACAAATGTGATTGTTTCCATTATATTCAAGAATGTATTTAAGCTAAGACAATGAAATATTATCCATATATTTTTAGGATAAATAACACAGAATACTCTTAAAAGGGGTGAGCGGCGGAGGAGGATGGTGGCCGGCGTGACGGGATGGTTGGTGATGGTCTGCATGTACGCCAGGTAGCGCTTGTCGGCCGGCTTCAGGATCTGGAAGGAGCACTTCAGCGTGCCGTCCACTGACATCATTGCACCTGCATTCATTATCGAATTCCCGCAGTAGTTGGGCGCCGAGAAGTGGGTGACCAGTTGCCTCTTGGCAAAGAACTCATACCCGTCCTCTACCACCTAATGATAGTATTATTACGCAATACGATAAACATAATGTTTTTAAATAGAAAAATATTTATTAAATATTTTATAAATTTACATAGGCTTAGCATTTATCAAAATCTAATCAGAAATATTACTTTTTTCTGACCGTCCTTTATGTATGTTACCGTATGTTTTCTAAAATATTTAAAATACAAATATGATTTTTAAAGTGGAGAAAGGTATATTTAATCGTTTATCGTTGCGTTTTTGTAAATAAACGTAACCAAAGATTTGTAATCCGCATTACAAAAAAAAACACTGTTTTCTCCGACGACCCCCTTAATGACTTTGGGTAGGTACTAAGTACTAACCGGCTAGCTTCGCTATGCAAATTTTTTATGTAACTGTACCATTCATGGATAAGGCCCCATTTAACCATGCCTATCGCGATTACACTTATTTAACAAATTATTTTTAAATAACCTAATATTTTCCTTTTTTTTATGTATACGAGATCTCTGGTACATTCCCAGATGCGTCCTAGGTATGTGCGTATTTGATAGCGCATTTTCGTCTTGATATGGCGCAATATTATACTTTATTTTAATTATTTGAAGGTATTTATCATGACCTATATATTTATGTGTTCTCATTGACTCCATTTATTCCGATATTTTCTGTACATCGAAGGCACGTGCTTTTATTTTACAAATAACCCACATACTTTGTGCAAAACAGTACTGTGACGAATCTTCATCCGACTCAAACAGTAAACAAAAGGTTGTATTGTAAATGCAATAAAAATTAGCGGTTTATAGAGATAGGTGATTACAGTAAAATACTATAAACTAGGCATGAGCATTCATTTCCAGTAATTAATCGATTAAGTCTGATTATTTATTATATTCTTTAATAAAACAAAAATTCTAATAGTAATAAAATTAAATAAATAAAAAAAAAAAAATTTCGCATTAAAATTGCGCTAATGTTGGAAATAACATATTTAAAAATAAAATAAACACGTAGAAACAATCTTACTCAACTAAATAATAAATAATACGAAAAATGTATAAATACCTTAATGTAGTAAATAATAGTTTAGTTTTTAGACAATACGAGCCAAGCAAAGATGCACCCTACCGAGTACTAATAACTTCGGAAATTCCAACCCGACTATTGAAATAGACGGTGTAGTCGCGCTGGGACTAACACGAACGGAATCGCCGCGTGCAATTGAGGAATGAATTAGGAACTTCTGACTAGTGCCTCGCAGTGACTTGACTAACTTGCGCCCAGCGGACCTAGTACGGACAGACTCGATATCGACGGACCGGAGACGTACTAAATACGACGTCACGAAAAAAAAGAAAAAAATGTAGGTGTGTTTCCAACTATTTAATGTATCCTCATTAGTTCACAACCATATACCACTTAGAATCAGTCACAGCAAAGTTTACCTTTGGTCAAATGAAAATGCATACCACTGTAATACTGCGAACAGGGTAAAAGAAATATTGAAGAACGTTATGGAGGTATACTTGACAACCCAAGTTCGGAAAGTTCAGGAGATGAAAAAACAGATTTTAAATTAAAAAATATTACTTGTATTATGTACGCGTTATTGGAACAAGTTTTACAAAATTATATTATTAAGTTATTGTGTTTCGTTAATTTAAAAATATGCATATAACTGAATGGACTCCAAGGATTGTCTGTCCCATCCTGGCATAATGCAATTTTTTTCACAAATCTATATATATAAAAATGAATGTTTGTTTGTCTGTCTGTCCTTGATTTTCTCGAAAATTGCTCTACCGGTTTCGCAGAAAACAGCACAGTTTGTTCTTATTAGTGCCGGGAAGGTTTAGAGAGTAGTCTAATATGTAAAACTGTTGCTTTAACGTTTTAAAATGAGTACGAAAAACATTGAACCCACCATGTTGTATTGAGGTTAGCTCATAGATATACCACTCTGGTTAGCCACAGATTACATATTCAAAAGAAGAAGGTTTGTTTGGGTAGAATATATTCAAAATGGAAAACACAATTAGATACCTACTTGAGAATTTTAATATTTAGATAAATTTTGAAAAAATAAATGTATGGAATAAAATAAGATTTTGAAATGAATGTTTCTTTATTTCTTTGTTAAGAAATAATTATAGTCGTCGCTTTCGCTGTAAAATCAATTATGGCACCCAAACGACAAGCAAGAATTCACGACTTCATAACTTTATTTAAAAAATAATTTAAAAATAACCCGAGCCAGGCCGGGTACACATCAGCAAGTAATTTAATAAATTATGAAAATGATTTTTGCAACAAACACATCATATAATAAAGAATACACACTAAAAATGCCTTCTATGTAGATTTAAATACATAGCTTTAAATTAGGACCTTTTGGTTCTAGCCCCGAGAGAGCCAATGAGAACACAGCGTTCTGTCACTGCCTGCATTATGTATTGCCTTTCGAAATTAATTGTTGATGAAATAATTTTTTGGAATAGAAATTTTAGGGCCCGAATGGCCAGACTTTTTTTATCACGAAACACGCCCAGGTCGCATTTCTTGTGTTCTTCTTTATTCTATGGTCGATAATTACAATATTTGTCAATTCGCTTTGAGCACGAACGATTTTTTTTATTGTTAAGACATTATATTTCTTATCAGCTATTGGAATTGTTGATAGTTGTGCAAACAATAATAATTTATGGAAACCTCGCTCACTTATTCATTATTATTTCCCTGTGTTTTCTCCGGAAAACCGGAAAAACATGCACTTCATTTCACAGGCATCGTTATACTGTTGCCTTTACACTCATATTTAAAGTATTTATTGTTAATAATTTTATGCATTCCTTATTTTTTGTCTTACATGTCGTATTCTTTTTCTTCCAACTTTTTGTCCCAACTGCTCCCAACCGTCTGGAGCCATCGAGACTGTGGCATCCCCAATTGTGGAATGTTGTGAGGCTGAAGGTATTTGGGAGGGGAAGGAGAAAGGCAAGAGGAAGGTGGGGAAATACCTGGATATTCAGATCTGGTCACAAAAGCCATTTCAAGGAACGTTTCAATTCTGAATGGTGGTCTTTCACCTGGGCGATACTGAGAGTATCTTCCACTCTGGAATCCATTGTGCAACTGATGTGAAAAGAATTGCACCAATGACTAGGATCCGAATACTTTGCATAAAACGCAATTATTATTAAAATGGTGCCTATTTCATAAAACCTAAAACAGATAAAATAAAATTAAAATATTGTAATTATTCTTTCTTGTCTCTCGCGAAAAATAATAATGATTATATAATAACTGCATAATCTTTTTAAAAGGTTTTCTCATTTTTTCACTTCGAAATAAAACTTTGAAAACTATAAAATTTTTCAATTTAAAGCAACTGGAGAATTTTTTTACAAAAAAAATAATTACATTTATTAAAAATAAGAAAATTTTGAGGAAAAAATCGTTCCATTAAGATGTAACCTGATTTAAGTAAGTATTTGACAATAGCGTGCGTTTCTCCACGACCAAAGGCAGGCTGTGTGTAGTTTTTCAAGTTTGTATGTGAATTGTGCATTAAATAATTGAAAATGGTAATTTTATTATTGTTATCATCTTCTGCCAATTGCTATGGCCAACTGAATAAATGAGCATACAAGTTCCTTACCAAATTTATGTTAAAAATACGTTTGATCAGAAATTTTGTCGCAATTTTTAATTTTTCTAGAATATTTTCTTATGGTTCATATTCCTTAGGTTAGGCACAGATTTTTAGTTAAATCACTGGGTGGCCACATTTTTTAGGAACCCGATTCCGGTTCTTTTTAAGGATAAGACGGGCATGTGCCTAGTTTAGTAGTTGAAAATTTAAAAAAAAAATGTTAACTCTAAGCCAAGCTTATAAAATAAATAAATATATATTTAAAAAAAAAGAAATTCCCTTTATCGTTAGGCTTAAAGAACTTTTGCTGCGATTCTAGTTCTCTCGGATGACAGCTGAATAATATCGATATTTGCGTAGTTTTAACAAAAGAAAAAAACTCGGAAAAAAAGAAGGAATCGCAGTTAATCTAAGACATTTAGGATGGGTTAGGTTAGGTTAGGTCGGGTCGGCTCGGATCGGGTCGGGTCGGGTCGCGTCAGGTCAGGTCGGGTCAGGTCAGGTCAGGTCAGGTTAGGTTAGGTTACCCTAAAGAAAGGACAAAGTCGTCTCCTTAAAAGAATCTGAGTCGGGCCCTAGGTAGTACTAACTATGTACCTACTTAAGTATAATTTCTTTTTATAATCTGTCAAGTTGACAGTTTGGTGTTTGCAGCTTGGCAAATAATAGAATGCGCCTGATGGCCGATGCGCAGAAACCAATTATGACAGGAGGCGGGGCAACCGAAGAAACTTACCAGTCGCCATTCTGAATTTCCGAATAATTTCGGAAAAACTGCGCAGTACACGACGGACCGGGCGCATTATTTAGTTTGCTAAGCTCTGGTAACAATAAACATACATAATCAATAACTCCTGACGATCTCCGTAGCCAAGCTAGAGACCTGAAATATTCGCCTTCCTTTTTTGGGAAAAGCGTTATTTTTTTAGGATAAGCGTTATTTTGGTGAAATTAGCGTTATTACTCGAAAATTGGAAATTTGTAACAAAGGTGTAGTTATGTTCCCTTTTTGTTTTTTCAACAAAAGTGGTGCATTTTTAAGTTTTTATTGTGTCTTTTCTTGTAATAATTTATTTTTATAATAATATTTTTTAAAATCAAGAAAAAATAACAGTACGCTTCGTTTGCGACATGAAGTTAGCTGCGTTTCACTTTATGGCTTTTCAAGCTTGTCAATACCGTATGTAAATAAATATTTACAATGTATGATATTACTTTCTTATTTTAAAATACCAAAATTTAAATTATTTACGGGAAAATTTCGCGTTATTCACGTAAAATTTAAAAAAATCGCGTTACTGCAAACGCGAAATTTTTAGTAATTGCTTTCGTCGAAATTATCATTTTTTTTGGAAAAAAGTTATTGAGTTGTGAATTCTTGCTTGTCGTTTGGGCGTCATAATTGATTTGACAGCGAAATTAACTATCTCTAAGCAAAGAAACGACAAAACATTCATTTAAAAATTTTATTTCATTCCAAAAATTTATTTTTTAAAAATTTTTTAAAGTTATTTAGTAGGTACCTACTTGTGTCTTCCACTTTGAAAATATTCTACCCAAACAAACCTTCTTTTGAATGTGTAATCTGTGGCTAACCAGAGTGGTATATCAATAGTCTAACCTAAATACAACATGGCGGGTTCAATGTTTTTCATACTAATTCTAAAACGTTATTGCAACAGTTTTACATAATGGATTTCATTAAAACTACTCTTTAAACCTTCCCGGCACTAATAAGAACAAACTGTGTTATTTTCACCGAAACCGGTTCAGTAATTTTCGAAAAAATCGAGGACAGACAGACAGACAAACACATAGAATTATAATTTGCGGCACGTTGCAGAGTTGCACCTAGATACCCCGAAAAACAACCATTCAGATTGAAAGGTTGCTTGAAATGGCTAGCCAACCTTCCTTCCCTTCCTCAGTCCCTTCAACCTCACGACGTACCTCAAAAGTAATTGATGCCCTAGTCCCACTGCCAAGGAGGAGTTGGGATTCTCCTGCGGTATAAAAAAACTGTACCTACTCAGGAAGTCACGATGATGACAAACCCTACGGAAGAAAATAAATTGGTGAATTATATTGACATAGTAGCTCTATTTTATATAGATGTATATACAAATGTATCCTGCAGAAGTGAAGATGACATTTCCTGGTTAGATAGATGAATGAATCATCTCCGTGTGAATTACTACAGCCGGTCAATGATCACATTGATCATCAAAGCAGCTTCCGAAAGCACTCAATACGGTAATTGCTCCAGCAATCATTAGTTAAATAACCCCCCAGTGTACAATATGGGTAACTACTACTGAACACATAATTCCTAGCAATGTGATCTACATTATCGATTTGAATTTTTTTTTGCGTAAGATTTCTAGGCCAAATGAAATTATTTTTTTGTTCAGGAACATTCAAGTTGGGTTGGTTCAACCTCTCATCACATTTCAACTCCTTGGAATAACAAGGTTCCATCTGACACAGCAATACCATGCTATAATAGGCTCTAGAGAGATCTGCATCAGAGCTCATTATCGTATAACGATGTTGTGTCAGATGGAACCTTGTTCTTCCAAGGGGTCGATTTGATGACCATCAGCGCAACTTTGTTTTTTCGATATTTGAACGGTCTGCGTTAAACTCCGATTCTTGGTGCGTTTCAGCTTCTGATCAAAATGTGACCAGCTGTCGAGCATGCAGGTTATGTTACTATGCTTGACAGCTGACCACAATTTGATTAAAAAATAATAACTCCAGTCCAACTTAAAAAAATATATATCAATGTTGACCTTCTAACATACACCAGTATTTTTTTTTTTTAACGTTCGTCTTTATAGTTAAATTATTTTTTTTGAACCCACGAAAAAGGACGGAATCCGAGCGGTGGCCGCGTGACGTCACTCAAGCGTCATACGGTCATACGCAATAAATTTACACAGAAAGAAATTAGGCACAAACAACCGCGTTACGTCGTTCCAATGGTGCTAACTAAAAAAGACGTTTAGACGAGAAGGTTTTTTATTCACTTTTAAATAACGATTTATAAATTCTTCGTATAAAAATTAGCATAAAAACAAATAGGGACAAATAACTTTACATCACATGACTCCTAGTTGTATAAATATGTTACCCGCTGAAATAAAATTAAAAAAACTGTATTAAAACTAAACAATTAATAAATATATTGAAAACTTGGCGCAAGCTGAAAGAAACTATTTGTATTAGATAATAAGGAAATATTATATTATGTATGATTTATTGCTGTCGTTTATGTTTTTTTAAATTTATTTTTTAAATGTATTTTTGTAGAAATATTTATGTTTTAAGTTTGTTTTACATATGTTTTTTATATTTTTATTTTATATAGACATATATATATATTTGTAACTTTGTCTGTAAATTTTGAGTTTTGAATAACAAGCTCCCGTTAGACAAACTGCAAAAAAATAGTTTATCGGGACTTTTTTGCATTGTATTTTTTTCTTTTGTAAAATGTAAACGAAAAAAAATATATATATATATATAATAGAACTTATGTATTCAGAATCGGCGTTTGTTGATCTACGTAAATACATAGTTTTTAAGCCATATTTTTGGTGTTATACATAATGCTTGATCATTTTTTTATAATTTCTTCAAAAGATCGGTATTCACTTTGTTGCGTCATTATTAATAAATTAATTAAAACATTACTTTGTATTCACCACTTCATTAATATACACAGATATCAACATGTTTCGAAAGCGATGCTTTATTCATCAGGAAAATATAGAATACTAGATAATAGTAATGTCAAGTACAGACAAATAAACATAGAACACAATAATGTAAGAATAGACAAATTATAAACATAAACAATAATTGATTAAAGCAGGTAAGTAATTAACCAAAAATGTTAACAAAAATTATTATAAAACATTGAATAACAAATTTATATTAGAAATTATTTTTATTATTAATATTAATATGAAAATAAATTCAAGAGATAGCTATTTTTTTAATATTTTATTATTTATTAAATTTAATTCACTATTAACGCTTTTTCTTATTTCAAAAATTTCTAATTTGTCTAATTGTAAACCGTTTGTATTTGTATGTAAGATTTGATATATTTGATAAATTTCACCAGAAGTAAAGAAACATTGGGCTTATTTCAGGCACACGGACACGCCCGCAGCACACTTCTGCCGGTTTGCCTCTTCGGTGGCAAGCACGTATTCTGGCCTGCCGGGTGAATTATTTCAAAAGATCGGAATCGTAATAAGTACTTATTAATGGTTCTACCTGCGTCATACCAATAATTCTGGCGAATAGATTATGTTTATTTACCGCTGCTGTAGGTACGTACTTCATTAAAAAATAAGTAGCCGCCATGGAGCGTGGTTTCGGGTATTTTGTTAAAAGATAATGAGGCTTGTTAATATTGCTATGGACCGATGGATTGACGCGTTACAAGTTACAATGACGCTATGAATGTGAATAAGTACTTATTATGTAATTATTTTATTTTATTATTTAACCGCCCTACCCATACGAACGTACGTGATACGGCCGCTATATTATCGCCCTAACCCAACAAGCCGTATCCCGTACGTTCATGTACGAAAAAAGCTCTACCCGAAACCCACAAAACATTCGTATACGTCAAATTTGTTCCTGCGTCATCCCGTTTAGTATTACGAGATCAGCCGAAGCTAACGAATGTTTTCGGGTATTTTCGTCTCTCCCATGCAAGTTACGTCACTAGTCACACGTAGTGTTATTGCGAAATCTAATGAGAAAAAAAAACGATGTTTTTTTTACCTACTTTTTGAATAATAACCCAAAGGACAGGCGGTTAAACGCCCAGAGGGCTTTTAGATACAAATACATAATTTTTAATAACATAAAAAAATAAAAATAGAAAACGTGAACACAAGTTAATTACACTTGAAATAAGAACAAAGAAAAAACTCCACCAAAACTAAAAATATACAGGAATATAAAGGAACGGAAAAAATAAATAATTCAATATCCACAAAGTCAATATTAACATTAATAACAACTAAGTAAGTAATGTAAAAAATTGTAGTCAACAATAATTTATAAATAGGTAGAAATAATTCATTCATATTTTATTTTTAATTTGCCAAGTTTAGATTATTGTCCAATACATCCATATCATTTAAGTATTTGTTACCAAGCTGTTTAAGGGTTGAATTGGGAAATGCAAACTATAGCTGGAACGGGATATACATATGTAAAATGTTAATGTTTGTCGTGTAGTTCATTTAGTATAGGTTGATTAAATGCAGGAGTTCAGAACTATCGAATTTATAATTTAATAATTTTAATAAAAAGGCTGCGTCGTTAATTTCCGTCTGTTTTCTAAAGTTGGAATATTTAAAATATTCATTAAAGATGAGTAATTTATGTGCTCTAAAGGTATGTTAACTTTAAAATTTGTTATGTAATAATTTTTTGATTGATTCATAGTTTTGCGCTCTTTAGCAAAATATAATATATACTTTAATTTACATTATAATACTTGGAGCATAGAGATATACAAATGGAGTAAACATCAGCGTTCGAAATATGGGCAAACAACAGGATGCCCATTGGAATCTGAAGGATAACACTGGCTTTAGTCAATTACAAAATGGATCTCCAATGATGATTGCAAATTGCCTACATGACTGGGCATGTCGTTCTGGAAAAGTTAGAAAAAGCAATGGTGTAACATTTCGTCTGTTTTACCATAGTCAATATTCCTGTAAATAGTTTTTTTTAATGTTAAAAAACCAAAGGAACACTTGAAGTTGGCACCCGTGCTGCGACTCCGTTCGTTGAGTTCGTTATCGGTCGGAATGATTCGGCCGACATCGACAGCCGCTTCACCACTCTTCGTACTTCCCGGGCGGGAACAATACTTATCACCGTTTTTGCGAGGACTGTAGACTATTTATATACCTCAATCTTTGGAACAGGTGGATGAGGTTGTGTTTCTATGAAGTATGTTTACGAGAAATGGGAAGACTGATAGGGATATTAAAAGAAGAGTAAATACAAAATACGAAAGCTGTCACGACAAACTTTTGTCTGTCTTTTTTAAATCTGCATTTTTATATTTGTATTGTTTTTAATATTTCAGAATGATAAAAACCGGCAGCTTTTATTGGTTGTGCATTCCAAAATCTCGCTTGAGGCGCTTTTGTGTGCTTTCTTTGATAAACGTATTAAAAAGTTGCCATTTAAGTAGGTTGGTGACAACACCTACTGCAAAATTAACTATGTCAAGCTGGATGTACCCGAAATTGGATAAATTGGTCCGCGGACTAAAAAGGTTGTGTATTCCTGTGGCTCTGTGCCCTCTGGTTGGAAAAAAGCGGTCATTCATCCTATACCTAAGAAAGGTGACCGCTCCAACCCGGCCAACTACCGCCCCATAGCGATCACATCAGTTCTGTCCAAGGTGATGGAACGTGTGATCAACGACAAACTGTTTACATACCTCGAGAAGAACAAAATCATTAACGACCGCCAGTATGGATTCCGGCGGAACCGCTCGTGCGGTGATCTTCTCGCGTATGTGACGCATGTTTGGGGACGGTGCCTGGAACGTTATGGTGAGATTCAAACGGTCTCACTGGACATTTCTAAGGCCTTTGACCGGGTTTGGCACCGAGGACTTGTCAACAAACTGCCTTCTTACGGACTTCCCGTTTCCTTGTGTACGTGGATTGCCGACTTTTTGAGGGAGAGATCGATTCAGACGGTTGCTGATGGTTTCATCTCTTCCTCGCATTCAATAAATGCTGGCGTCCCACAAGGATCGGTTCTGTCTCCGACATTGTTTTTGTTGCACATCAATGACCTCTTGACATGTGCACCAATCCATTGTTACGCGGATGACAGTACAGTCCATGATTGCTTTTTGTTTGACAAGCCCCCAAAGGGCACACAAACTCCAACGGCTCGGAGGGCTTTGAAACAGAGAATGGACGGTTACCTGAGAGGGTCTCCTCTTGGGGTAAGAATAACCTCGTCGAATTTAATGTTTCAAAGACCCAATCATGTCTGATTACGTCTAAAAGGGATCGAAATGACAATCTAGTCTCCTTTAATGGAAGCAATCTTCCCAACAAGCCCTCCATTGATATGCTTGGTGTAACCTTAAGTGATCAGCTCAGGTATGGGGTCTCCATCGAAACCCGAGTAAAGTTAGCCTCTCAGAAGCTGGGCGTATTGTACAGAGCCCGCAGATACTTTAATAGTACACAACTGCTGACAAATCGCAAGTGCGCCCCATTGTAGAATTTGGCAGCCACCTCTGGTACTTTTTCAGATATTTCTCCCAAAATATCTGAAAAAAAACCTTGACTCTGTGCAGAAACGGGCGGTCCGTTTGATAGATTCGCCTATCTTAACAAATGGGTTGCAATCTTTGGAGCACAGACGTCGGGTGGGAATGCTGTCCTTGTTCTACCGGTATTTTAATGGAAGATGCTCCGAGGAACTAGCGTCATTGATCCCTTCGGCACCGGTGCATAGTCGGGAAACACGCCAAACGCGCGCTTAACATTTGCACACGGTTGACATTTGTCACATGAGAACGGGTCGCTTCTACGACTCGTTCTTGTGTTCAACAGCTCGGCTGTGGAATGATCTGCCGGCCTGTGTTTCCTCCATCCTATAACATGGGTCTCTTCAAGACCCAAGTTCACTCCTTCCTATCCTCTAAAAGATCCTCCACGCAGCATCCCCAAAGATGATATAGGCCTTGAGGGAAATTGTTTCCTCCTTGGTCTCCTGTGTGGAGTCACTGTAAAAAAAAAAAAAATTCCTGATTTATAGACCTTTAAGTCTACCATCAAAATATGACGTAAAGTGAGATCTGGTGTTCTCTCTTTCTTAAACACATGTTCGACCTTAAGAGAAAGGGAGATAGAATGGGTATTATGGAGACCGTCATTTGGTTCCCAATTCGGAACAACTAGTATCGGCAGGTTAAATATTCGATTAAATCATATATTACGCAATACTTTTACGTGAATTTTGCCGATATTAAGGCAGCTCGGCTTTCTGACTCTGCAATGATTGAGCAAAGAATCAGTGCTGAAATAGAATTGAATTAATCCCGGGCAGATCGCTTTCGAGGGTAATTTAAAAAAAATTATGTTTCGTTCGGTCAGTTTTGATGGTGAATGTGATCGTTAGTGACAAATCGGAGATCAACCACTTGACTTGCGCTGCCAGTGTGATAAAATATTAATACTGTCGTAATTTCTACACCATATTAATAATGATTATCAGCATGTTAAGTGGCGAGTGATAAAAATCTAATATTATAATCGGACGTGTCAATTGATAGCGGCACTTTATAAAAGATATCTGTCCTGGCACAATGCATGTCGGTCTATCCTTTCTGTCTACCCTTATGGTGACATTTCCGTAGGTAAGACGACAACCAATAAGGTCTATTCACATCTACCGGCACCGTGCAGTGTAGACACGCACCGTGGCAGGCACGACACAGAAGGGAGTATTCACATTACACCGTGCGTGATATATTTTTAAATCACATTTATTGAACTACAGGGGTGTCCAAATCAATGAAATTGTGGTCAGCATTTTTTTCACTTTTATTAATATTAGTTAATTTTCGCAAATTTGAATTAAGGGGGGAGGGGATTATTTATTAATTCAAAATAATGCTAACATTATAACGCAAAACGATTAACATAATGTTTTTTAAATAGAAAAATATTTACTACACATTTTTAAATATGACCTATAGGCTTAGCATTCATCAACATCGATTCAGTAATGACATTTTTCTGACCGTCCTACGTATGTTTTACAAAATATTTTTAAACATTGAATATCCTCAAAAAATAATTAAAAGGTTTTTCTTTATAATGCCGAGAAGAAATATTAAAAAAATTATATATTTTACATAAACACTAACTTTAATGTTTTTTTTTTAAATGCGGTTTGCAAAGCTTTAGTTAAGTTTATTTTTTAAAAACGTACAGGGAAAGGTTTGCAATGATTTTTCTCGGCTTTCAAAAATTATTTTACTATTTTGTAAAAAAAAAATAGGATGGCCAAAAAAGTCACATTTCTAATTTGATTTTGATAAATGCTAAGCCTATGTAAATTTAAACAAAATATCTTTCTCTTATTATGTTTATTGTATTGCGTATTAACATATCAATATTTAGAATTAAGAAATAATCCCTCCGACGTCTCTCTCCCCCTTAAAACTAGGTAGTACCTACGTCTTACCACAGCCTCTACCATTAGTTACATCTTCGTATTTTTAATTATGGTGTTTTAAACTCAGTTACTTATTTTTTTTTTCATATATATATATATATGTTTTTTTTAAGTTACATTTTTTTTTTTACATTAAAGCCCCGTTAAACTGATTGATATCAGTTTTTCAACGGGTTCTTAAAACAGCTCACAACTTTTTATTGAATTGGACAACATGTTGTAACTTTTTGGGACAGATTTTTGACCGTATTTATTTAGGTATATGGGAATTAGAAGTCCATCGTTTGCAGTTAGTCTTGTGTTATGAGCATATCTATTTTGTGATTTTTAGATTGAGACGTATGCTAATTCACAAATTTATATTTATAACATGTATTTTTCATTTCATCATCATGAAAGCAAAGTTAAAAAATTGCAGTAATCAGCTTTCCACTTGTGGTGCAATTCTTTTGTCTGTATCTTTTCTTCACTATCGTCCGTAAACTTTCAATTGGATTGAGGTCGGGAGAGTTCCCTGGACATTTGAAAACGCTTTGTGACTGATTAAAATAATAAAATTAATAACAAATACTTCGTGTATCCCGTTGTTTAATATATAAATATTGACATGTTCCCTTTTGTCGGGGAATTCCCTTTCGTGTATTATTATCGTTGTTCCGCGTGGAACAAAAATTAAAAATCTAATAAAGATACAAGATATTCATACATAACATTTATTCATGCAGCACAAAATGTTTATTATGTATGTAAGTACTATGTATATAGTAAGGATATAACTAAGGATTTAAATGAAATTGATACATAGTTATATTTATTCCATTATTATTATTTAGGTTGCTGGAATGAAGAAACAATATCTAAATGAAGTTACTTTTGGGGTTTTTTCCTCATTGGATTGGTTTTGGAAAGGTTATGTCTGTGTATATCTTTTTTACGTGAAAGGAGGGACATATTTTTTGTTTGTTTCAACCTTTTATGATTTGTTTTTAGATAATTGTTGCCCCTATCCCTATCCCTATCCCTATCCCTATCCCTATCCCTATCCCTATCCCTATCCCTATCCCTACCCCATCCCCATCCCCATCCCCATCCCCATCCCCATCCCCATCCCTATCCCCATCCCTATCCCTATCCCCGTCCCCGTCCCCGTCCCCATCCCTATCCTCAACCCTATCCCTATCCCTACCTACCACTACCCCTACCCCTAATACTACCCCTATCCCTACCCCTACTCACACTTCTACCTCTACCCCTACCTCACTACCCCTACCCAGTAATTTCCCTCTTATTTTATACGTCAATGTCCAAGATCGTCAATGTATCAAGAAGTATCAAAATTCTGCCTGTGGGAAGGAAAAAAAAGTGGGAAGGAGATAGTTTTTCGAAATTTCAGGTAGACAACGACCTTCATCTTGTTTTGAAAGTCAAGTGTGCAAAATTTCATCAACCTCGGAATAAAACTGTAGATTTGTATACAAATCAAACAAATACCGCCCGCTCCGAACATTCTTCTTTATATAGTAAAAGATAGATAATAATAATAATAATATTTGGATGACTTGTATAGCGCCATTTTTGTGAAAATCAGTTCAAGGGCGCTCTACAATTTTTTATTCCAATACTCTACCTTATCACCAAATAAAGACAATCCATTATTACTACTTATAGCTAACAAATCACATTCACCGGTTCATCGATCTGTAATACCAAACTATATGTACAATGCATTTGATCCATGAACGTGATGCCGCGTTAATATTATGTATTTTATGTACAAGCAGATAATATTATACAGGACCTTACTTACCTGGCGGTTCACTTGAGATAAACACGGTTTATTAGCGAAATTTAGATACGGTTTTTCACGCAAAGATTAAGCATTACAAGAGTGGTACTCGCAGGTATATTGAGTTTAAAGATGTGAAACCCTGAAAAGGTAAGTTTTGAATTTGGACCGAAATTCTGTTGGACCTGTTCTGATACTCCGAAAGCGCGTTCTCCAACTTAGTATTTGGCTTGCGCTTAGGTTCTTTCAGCCTCCCGATAGCCGATGATGATGCTGCTCTAAGAGTTGACTGACTTTTAGACCGGTGTTTTTCGGAACACATAGTTCGGAGATGTAAGGCGGGGCCATTTCATTGATGTACTTAAACACCATCCAGCACAATTTGTACTCGATTCCCTCGGGGCACTTTAGTCAGTAAAGATTACGAAGGTGTTCTTATTTAGAGACCCCAGTGATAAGTATTGCCGCAGCATTAAAAGGGGGTTGAAGTTTGTTAGTTTGGTATTTGGTAAAGTTGAAATGACGTTATAGTAATCGAAACGTCAGCCTAGATAGGAGTTGGTCAGTAGTTTTGTTGCCTCTGTAGGAAGGTTTCTACGGACAGACTTGCATTGTCTTAACTTGGTGCTTACGGCCGTTCTTCCCACCCTACTGAGCAACTGTTGAGCCGAAATTTTTCCCCAACACTGTTCAAATGCACAAATTCGCTCTTCCCAACGAAATTCTCGATCGAATTTACGATCAATTTATGATATTGATTTTTGTGGATTAAGTTCCCCTAAGCAGAGGACTAGTTATAAAAGGTGTCAACGGGGTGAACAAAATCACCGAAATGTCAAATGTTATTATTAGTTTACGATCTATTTTACGCGATTCAAATATTGAGTGACAAATATTTATTTCCGTTTTCGAATGTCAAAATATGTTTTTTGTATGTTTAAATAAAACTGGGGGGAACCTAATTTATTTTACTTATCATAAGCTACGTTTTGTGTTGTTTTTTCACATACGAGAAAGGTCAAATGTCAAATGTGTGGATCAAGCATTGTGCTTTCGCGGCATTAGCAAGTCAAGCTAACACTTTATTTTCAACATATTTTTGTGAAGTATAAAACGTTGGTTTATATGTTCGTTTTTTTTTTAAATAATATGTATTCATAATAAATACAATATTAACTCATCTATGTTAATTTTACATCGGAAGTTTTTTATCTGATGTCACTTTATTGTCTAAAAAGTGGGTGGTTACTATTTTATCGTGTATAAAAGTGGGCGGGCACTATTTTATAGTGGGCAGGATCCTCCATAGACAAATTAGGATAAAAAATGCTTGGAAACAGGCAAACAGAACGAATACTTAACAAAACACTTGGCTGATCGCTGACTCAGATTGATCATTCGAAAAGTGGGAAAGAACGGCCGTTACGGTCCTATTTATTTGAGTTTTTAGTGAAAGGTCCCAATCTAAATTAACACCAAAAAGTTTGACTGATGTTTTTGGAATTATGTCGCTGCCTGAAACAGAATTTGGCATTTTTTGTGACCGCCCATAGAAACTTAATTTCAGATAGATTAGTTTTATTACTCATTTATAATTTGTAGCTAAACATTTTTTTATTTATTTATTTTTAAAGAATGACAAATATTCCCTGGCTAAGAATAACCTGACAATATTTGAAAATCTCTTACTGCCATCACAGTAAGCGGAAGATGTTGCTTGTGTCGTAAATGGAGGACTTAGCCAGCCGAGGAATTTAACTCACGACGTTTTGACGCCTGGGTGAGACCCAAACGCGATGCCAACTCAGCCACTGACCATATCTTGTATTCCCCTGTTCCTGATATTTTCTTTTAACGTGCGACTTACAGGTGTATAATAAAAGTATTTATAGGCCGTTATCTCAAAAAATGAAATAACGTTATAATGAATTAAATAGCAATGAATAATAATCCTCGCACGATCTTTGACAGTAGTCGGCCTTAAACAATGGTTTCTGAGCATGTGGGTTATTTATAGTAAACTAACTACGTCTATAATTGTGTACTATATTAGTCCTAATTAAATAAGTACACCGGCCGTCATATAAACACAGGTGCCAGCTACCATTGTGTCATTACAGATAGGGGATCTCCTTTTAATTATATTAACGATCGTGTTCACTCTATTATTATTTTTAATCATGTTTATTATTTATAACTTCATTCTTGAGGTGACATTATAAGATCAGTGTAATTATTTTAGTTAACTCATGATGTACGGGGAAACCGTTGGACTTTTTGCAATGTCGGTTTTTTGTATGTGAACAGTCTCAATAAGGAACTCCAGTGAAAAATGTAATGGCTTTAAAAATACATATGTATATAGATCAGCAAGCGCCGATTCTTTATATAACTTTTAATATATATAAAGTGAATAAAAAATCATCTCATCAAAACACCTTGTTAACAATAATCATAATAAGAGTTAATTTCTATAGCGCGGTTTTGTGAAGATTCACCTTAAGTGCGCTTTACACTAAATAACCTAATATAATTGTAAAATAACAGATATGCTACATAGTACATCGATACCTTAGTTCAATAGTGAAATAACTCAAAATTTCTGGGTTTTGAGTTAATTATGAAAAAATGGTAAAGAAACTCTCCCTTTTCATGTTTTAATAAAAAAGTAAGTCTAATTCGTCCTAATTATATATTCAGATGATTCTTTATGGAATTATAATTAAATCAGCACATTCTTAGTTCAATGGAGAATCATGAAAAATGTTCCCGTTTGGAACTTAATAATTATAGCCATTTACACCTATGATATGATAGGTTGATAAATTACTCGTGCCCAGCATGACACCACGTGACCATCGTAATCGAATTAAATGAACACAAACATAAATTCTGCCTGAACTAAAATTGGATAAATAACTCGTCCGATACAATTGGTGTTAATATTCCAAGCACAAAAATAATAAAACCGCGCGGACCTATGAAACTGCAGATTATGTTTCCAATAGATGCGGCCGCTAAGAGGCAGAGCCAACAAAACATAATTCTATAGAGAAACAAAGAGTTGTTTCTCTATAGAAGTAAGATCTTCAATGGTCTGTACAAGTCTGGGCAGAAATAAGAAGGAGTGTAATCACTTTTTAATTAATTTAAAAAAAACTTTTATATGAAAGTGTCGTTAACAATTGCATAAATAAGATAGGTTGATAAATTACTAACATGTTGCATCTACTCTTATGTTATAGGTGGACAAAATAACTTTAATCATTGAAAAGGATAATATTAACACATCCCAAATGAACCACGAAACCGAAAAACAACAGAAAATAAAAAGATTTCAGTCTCATCTGGGACTCGAACCCAGGACCTCTACCTATCCGAAGTGACCGCTTAACCAACTTAGCTAATGAGACCAGTTCAATTTACGCCATCTACACCGATATCATACTTCAAGTTCAAGACTTGTTAATATTATCCTGCATTTTTAAATCCCATATTATTGGCTGCTATCCTTATGATGATCGCAAAGTTCTACCCGAACACAATTGCAATCGGAATAGAGTCTCGGATATACCTACCCGATTTGTATTCATATGATACATCTATTGACTTATTTTACAAGTATGGAACGAAATATTCAATTTATTTTTTATAACTTATTGAAGTTTGTAAACCTCATTGTAATATTTAATCATTGAAGAAGATAATATTAACACATCCCAAATGAACCACGAAACCGAAAAAACAATAGAAAATAAAAAGATTTCAGTCGCATTTCGGACTCGAACCCAGGACCTCTACCTATCCGGGGTAACCGCTTAACCAACTTAGCTAATGAGACCAGTTCAATTTAAGTTATATAGGCGTTCCTTATTGCCCAGAGCCAGTGAGACTGAAGAGAGTGGGGTGGAGTAGGAAATGGGGAAGATAAAAGTTGCAAAGTTCCTGGCTGTACAGATCTAGTCACAAGTAGCGTTTTTTTTTAAATTAATGAAATATATGGATACATACATTGTAATAATATATTTAACATTTTATATAACATAATTTAATAATACTCTCCATTAAAATTATTTGCTTGTGAATGGGAGAGGAGTGTACATTAATTGACTAATAGTTAAATAATATTTATGGTACATGTGTAACCATTAATTATTAATATAATATTATTAAGACTGCACATAATATTATATTAATAATTAATGGTTATACATGTACCATAAATGTTATTATTATTATGATTACATATATAATATATATGTAAATGTGATGTCTAGAGACATTTGTGTTAAGTTTAAGTATTTTGTATCATAACTGTATAAAGATAATGTAATTAAAAATAAATACGTAATATGTGTATATTTCGAATATTTTTTTGTGGGGCAAAATAATTTTTTATATGACTAACTTAAGTGGTAACAGTTTTTTTTGTAAAGAATGTCTGTAAAATATTTCTTGACAGTCTTAACATCTGTATTTTGTCAGTAATGCTTCTGATTTCTTCTGTCGAATTATTAAAAAAAAAAACACTCTCCTGGGTGTTGTGCAAAAGTAGTGTTTAATTTTTGGAATGAGAATATATTTAAATAAAGTATTTTATTAAATCATTTATTTATTTATTTATTTCATAATATTTTACGAAAGTTGCAAAAAATGTGACCTTACTGGGGTACCCCGTTCTAAAGTCAAATTGTACATGGTTTTGTATATGAATTATAAATTAGGCCAACGTAGAGAAATGATTATCATAAAAGGTAGGCTGTACGTAGTTTTTCAAGTTCGGTAATGAATAATTGTGTGTGAATATTTGAAAATGGCCATATTATCTTACTAAAAAGTATAATTTTTTCATATAGAAACAAATTTATAAATGTAGAACGATTGCGTCATAAAACATATCAACATTTATGGAAATAATACATTTTGATCAAATTTACTTTATTTTCTAACGGCTTGTCTTTTAGGATAGGCACGACTTTTCGACCTGTATGCACGCACGCGCACGCCACTGCTAGTCCTTAAACACGTCTAAAGCAATTTCATGCAACATTTTAATTTTGAATGGTGGTCATTCCCCAGAGCGACACTGAGAGAATCTACCACTCTAGAACGTCCCGCAAATATACTGTACAGGGTGTTCAGAGACGTACCTGACTTACTTTATTTAACCGCCCGTCCTTTGGGTTATTATTCAAAAAGTAGGTAAAAAAAACATCGTTTTTTTCATTAACAATACGTGTGACTAGTGACGTAACTTGTATGGGAGAGACGAAAATACCCGAACACATCCGTTAGCTTCGGCTCACCTCAAAATACTAAAAGAGTTTACGTAGAAACAAAGTTGTGATTCCTGACCATATTTGGAATTAAAAAATATTGGTCTCCGATGACGTTTTTTTTATTTATTTTTTTACCTTGGCGAGGGTAACACAACCATTCATAACCCCGAGCAACGCCGGATACTTCAGCTAGTAATAAATAATACTGATTTAGACAATCTCATGATGCCATTGTAGGAACTACTTGTAACTTAATTTTAAATACTGGCAATATTTGTCCAGTAACAACACTGAGGCGCATGCGCTTTCGACTGCGATCGAACCGCGTTGCGAACAACGCACAGAGTAGTATTTTACCTTGAAAGTTGGCCAAAACTATTGAATGGGTTTTGTCGATTTGATTCGTAAAAAGGGTGTTTTAGAAACATTATTTTATATATTTTTCACTAATCTGATAACTAATAATTTAAAAAAAACTACTTTTAATGAAATTGTGACAAAATAACTGTGATTGCCCCGCTTTCGCAAAGACAAAACAAATAACGAATAAATAGTTTATAGTAGACCATGACCTAAGGTGGATACAATATATCAAATACATTTTTTTATTAATTACCCCTAAACGTAAACATTAGAAACATTTTTCAATAAAATTAACTGAAAATCACATGTCAATATGTCCCAATCGAAAATCGCCCTTAAAGAAATATAATGACAAACATAGACTAAATTTTTGAGGTATTTGATACAACAAAAATTTTTCAATAAAAATCCCAAATAGGGCACATTGAATTTGCACAAAAAAATCTAATTCTTAACTTGTTTTGTCTTCCTGTTCGCTGCTATTAGTGTTCGAAGTCTCCGGGAGTTACAGTCGCATAGTCTCAGTGCAAAGGAGAGTGCTTCTTTTCCGGGGCATTTGTCTTGAATTGCCCAAAAATCGATCTGAACTTAGAAGTAGCCTGTTGAGAATATTATTTTTTTTTTCTTGGGAGAATTTCCAATAAAAATTACACATATAAAGACGAATATTTATTTCTTGCCTCAGGAGTCTTTTCTGGCAGTTGTCCGTCAGGCAATATTCCTTGGCAGTACCGCGTATTAATTACTCTTTGAAAGAGTTTTGATTTTTTTTATTTGTGTTACAATTTTGTTTCCCGATTTCCATTTCTTAATAAGATGTTTGTATGATAAATGCAGAAGTAAAAAAAAACGAATCCTTGCATGAAGTATTATTGATAATCCAATTTAAGTGAATCGTCATTTTGGTGGTCCATTTCTTTTTTTAAAATAGACTTTAAAGGGAATTTTAAACCAACCCTTTATCACTTTCTGGGCATTTAGTGATTTGTTTGACTGTGTTCCAAAAACGTGAATTTTTGGTCGATTTTTTTCATTTAGACATTAGTTCATATGCTCCTAAAGCAACTTCCAGTAACTTTATCATTCTGGATTGATTATCTATAAAAATATATTTAAGAAAATATTTTTTTTACGCCTAAAAAGTTTAAAGTGGTGGTAAACAAAAAAAGCACAAAAAACGATATTTAAAAAAAACGGTATCAGAAATAACTAATGTTTACGTTACCATCAAAATTATACGTCAACTCGACTTAACTTGCATACTTAAATGCTTGTAATTAATAAACTTAAGTAAAAAATATATTTTTTTAAATTATGCTTTATTGCGTATGGTTAAAAATATAATTAAATCGACTATGATATTAAAACTAAATTTTCTGAAATAAATTCTATACCCTCTACTTGAATATCAATAACCATTTTCCTGTAACTCCATTGATCGCAAACTCAAAATATGAATGTAAAAAACACAATCGGGGAGAATTGATACAATAATTTTCAAAGATTCGATTTTTCAAAGCCCACCAAAATTTTCCAAATCTATGGTCGGTTGGTTTTTATCAGTTTTAAGGTTAGAATGTCAAATTCACACAACGACTGCGTTAGGGCTGATTGGCGGTAGTGTAGTTATGGTAGGCCATTATTAAAATGGTCGCCATGTGATGTGATGACCATCGATTTTTCAGTATATATATTTTTTTCGGATTTTAACTTAGTAAACGTTTTCGACTTATGTCCAACTTTCTTCATATAGATACTCGTCTGTGCGACGTAACGGTCTTGAAACGAACCGGGATTCGGTCTCGGGTAACGTTTGCAATAGCATCGTACTTCCTACATACTAAACTCCGTGTTTCCAACCTTCCTGATAACATCGCTTTGTGACATTGAGTGTTAAATAAAAGTTAGTCTAATAAATTAATTAAAAATATACTTTGTTCTCACCACTAAACCGTACACAATTGAGTTGTGACTCTTTTTGACAAATCTTGAAACCACTTAAGAAAGATTGTTTATTTATGTAGAAATATAAACATATCTCAGATGTTCGATAGTATTCTTACGCATTTCTACGATGACGCATCTTGAAATAATGTGCTTTGTCGTAATTTGTTTATATAAAATTATTGTATACCTGTCTAATTTCTACATGGCTAAATTATGCCCACGTATTAAAGCATTTGTTTTCAAGACTTCACACATTTGTGTGTAGAGATAAGAATAATTAACCCATTTGTGTGTAATAATAATAAATCGTCCAAGTATTATTATTATTATTATTAGGCACTAAAAGTACGTGAACAGCGCATAACAGTCTGGAATCTGGATATTTTGTACGTATACGCTGGGAGTCGTATGAGCTGAGATATGAATCATGAACTGGGAGTCGGCTCTTAATATGAACCGGCTCTTAAATGTGCCGCCTTTTAATTGAGTCATACGAAAAAGTTGAGCTAGTACCGTGACTCCCGCTCTTAACAAAATGAATCATAACCCATCGCTAGTCTACATACGAGTATGAGGCTACGTTTCCGTGAACAGTGGGCCTGACACGTGATTAGGTGGAGAGGGGCGTCGGAGATGGATTATTTATTAATTCGAAGTAATGATAATATTAGCAATAAAGTAAACTTTTTAAAAGAGAAATCTATTTATTACATATTTTTTTAATGTACATAGGCTTAGTGTTTATCAAAATCATATCAGAAATATGATATTTTTCTGACCGTCCTACGTATGTTTTACAAAATATTTTAACATGCTGAACATCCTAAAAAAATATTTTGAAGGTTTTTCTTAAAAATTCCGAGAAGAAATTTTGGAACGGGATGTAGTTTCATTTCTTCATAAACACTAACTTTAATATATTTTTTTTGAATATTGGTATTATCATTTGTGGCGTCATTATTAATAAATTAATTAAAAATTACTTTGTTATCACCACTTTATTAATATGTACATATCAACATTTTCGAAAGCAATGCTTTTCTCACAATACAAAGTATTCTATATATTCCTGATGAGGAAAGCATCGCTTTCGAAACATGTTGATATGTGTATATTAATAAAGTGGTAATGCAAAGTAATTTTTGATTCATTTAGTAACTTTAATGTTTTTTTTTTAAATGCGGATTACAAAACTTTATAGTTTATTAAAAAAAACGTCCCGGGAAATGATTGAAATTATTTTTCTCCCTACTACTTTTTAAATTATTTTAATATTTTGTAAAACATGCGTAGGACGGTCAGAAAGTCATATTTTTATTTTTGATTTTATAAATGTAAATAAGCCTATGTAAATTTAAAAAAAAACCAATAATATATTTCTCTTTAAAAATATTATGTTTATCGTATTGCGTAATAATATTATCACTATTTCGAATCATTAAATAATCCCCTACCGATATCCCCCCCTCCATAATGAAATTAAATGTTTATGGACACATAATTCTAATTGTTAATTAGGAAGTTACAGACAAATAAGGGCGCACATTTCGATGAATTTGTGCACACAACGGTGGTTCAAATTGGATCGAACTAATAAACACCCGGCCGCATTCCCGCTTACCCCGCAGTAGTTCTACGATTCAGTACTTTGTGAAGTGGGCTTCACAAGCAAGAATCTCTTAAAAATAATTTGTCTGTAGCATTTTAGATTTTCTAGCTTAATTTAAGTGCCCACCTGTGCGGTGAATGCGGCAAAGACTTGAGAATGCATGCTAATGAAGTAAACATGCCAAGTCCGTATCGGTAATTAGATTGGGAAGTCCACACTTTTCAGAAAATTTGTTATGTATGTAAAAACCCAAAATTAGCATCAACTCTACGTAAATTTTGCACATTTTTGATACGAGAATAAATACACGAATTTTATGATATCGGTTTGTACATTCAAGTCATTTCCAAAAATAATTGTCAACAAATTTAAAGGTTTATTCAAACCTCTGTTTTACCGCCAGAGGGTAAAACATACACGTTTATACAGATTGACATACTTATATATGCAGGCATTGCAGACGACTACTAACGAACGAAATTTTTTATTCACATTTTTTCCGTCCACAATAGTGACGCTCTCGGCTGCATAGATAAGTTTGACGATATTTACCTTGATTGGTGTGTATTCATTCAACCAACCTAACCATGGTGTTTTTAGAGATATACTCAAAAATGTTTAAAATGTAGGTAGGTACTCACCCAAACTATAACAATAAATACTTAATAACTATCTTTTTCATGAAAATAACAATAAATAATAATAAATATTAATTGCACACTCAAATTTAGCACTACCAAACACATTGAATGTTACATTTTCGTCCCATAATTTCGTCACAAATGCCACAATAAACTATGATTCAATATTGCATTAGAAGATACAGCCGATAAAACTTAACGTAAAGCCTTGAATTTGTAATAAGATTATAAATAAGCAGATTCATTTGATTTTTATTGAACTCATAACCCCAAAAAACACAACGAATTTTCAATATACCGCCAATAAAAGTGCTATCGAACGTACTAAACTATCGACCAATCACATGAACGCTGTATTGCCAGAGACAAAATTATTTTTAATTTCTTTTGGCGGTTTTATTGGGTAGACAGGTACTCACTCAAATACAATGGTCTCAGCATACCCATTTCTCATATCGCGTTACTCTGGAAAACAGTTCTAATATACACGTATTTGTAAATAGTATTTTTTTAAGAGATTGTTTTTCTGATAACATTGTACAAAATGATAGCATAATATTTTCCTTATCCTTCCATATTATGTTTCTATGAATGAGTCAACCGTGCTAGCTATAAATTGTCAGGAGTCAAAACTGTGGTCATCGGCTCCATTCAAAAACTATTCATTCTAATATTTTTTGTTGACGTATATGAACATTCCTAATTAATTTAATTGAAGTAATGCAAAATTATTAGCTTTTTATGACCCGTGAAAAATCACGGGATATTATAATTGCAAAATTTGTGAGGCTGTTTTCGAATTATAACGAAATATTTTTGATATTATTAAAAATATTTCCACCGCCGTAAATCGCTCCCCGATCAACTCCATCAACTGAGAATCAACACCGATCAATTTCAAGCAGCATCCCCAAAGATGACATAGGCCTTGAGGGAAATTATTTACTTCAAGAGGCCTCCTGCGTGGAATAACTGTAAAAAAAAACAGATTGGAAGGCAACTATGCTGACCATTAGACCACCAATTATTGTAAGAAATGCGGTACAGATTCATTATATGAAGGTATTTTTTTATTATAAAACATAGATAATACAATAAGTTTTACAATAAAAAAAGAATAACTTATAATAAGGATTGCTTGTTTTTGAATTTTAGAATTACATATAATGTAACGAACTGTTACGTATTCCGTACTCACATCACAATTTAACCGTTTCACCGTTTCAATTTACGATAAGGAACTCCAGTCGTTTTTTTTTTTAAATTTATCAATTATGACGTTCAAACATAAATATCATTATATTTAGTTTTTTTTCTAAAGTTAGTTTCCATTGTTAAAAAATGTCAAGTATCAATTTTTTAAAAGTACGCCAAAATGCGCCAAAACTTTGGCCGCTCGGTTTTGAGGCTAGAATGTCAAATGTCAAAACAAGGATAAGATTTTCCGTACATAATTCTATATTCTATTCATGGTAAACCATAACTAAACATAAGTAATAACATTATGTACCTTTTTTAGAAACTTTAACTCAAAGACTAATACTAGTAATTGAACAATAACATTATCACAATATTCGTATTGATAATTGGATTGTTCATGCATAACAGTTTTTTTTATATTGAATAACAATTAAAGAGCTTAAAATCTCCCCAAAACCAAAACAAAATGTAAAAATGAAAATGTCCAACCTAATCGAAAAACAGAATACACATGTGACGTCAGACATTCCAAATGCAGGTGTTTCAATGAGATGATTATTTATTTACTTTTAAATAACTGTTTTTAATTTCTACGTATAATTACAAATAATAAACCTTGTATATTCAGAATCGGCGTTTGCTGATCTATGTGAATATATATATATTTTAAAGCCATAATATTTTTCACTGGAATTCCTTATTCTACATAAAATTTAGTTTCAGCATAAAAAAATACTGTATTTTTTCAGATATCTTTTCTACACAATAACTTATAGAGAATAAAATTATCTCTTTGAGCTTAACTTTTATTCTGCATTAATTATTATACTATACTCAAATTATCTGGTATACATATTTTTATATATATTTTTTTCTATACTATTCTTCACATCTCTTTATACTATACTTAATTATAATAGTCAATTTGACTGTCCTAAAACGGGATTTGTTCCTAATATGGCAGTCAAAGCTTTCGTACATTTTGTTGTTAACGGTAACGGCTGCGGTGCTGATTTTTGGATTGGAGGCCAAAATATCCATCCAAACTGAATGATTTATTTTTTTAATTAAAGGATAAATATCTAGTACGGATGAGAAGTATTTTACTTATTTTGCGTGGCTTCCACATGAGCGGGCGGCCCAATGCTAAAAAGGCCATAGCGTCAAAAGGTTCGACCATTCGGTCGTCTTTTCCTAAAATTAGAAGGCTTGACTTGATGGTCGAACCTTTCGACGCCATGCCTTTTTTTAGTTTTGGGACGCTCGGTCGTGTGGAAGGCCTATTACGTGGGCGACGAAACATGCGACGACGACGCGATGTTACTTGGCACGACAATTTCAAATGGTTGGAATCTCTTGGAAGGGTCCTGCGTGACAAGTGGCGCGGTGCAGCGCCGGACTTCAGGGACGCGATCAGTTGTTTTGATATTTTCTCGCATAGTAGACACGACGGTGTTTGCTATTTTTCAACATGGCCGAAGTAGATAATTTTATCTTTGCCATACAAGAAAGTCCTGTACTGTGGGACAAAAGAGACAAACGCTATCATAATCGTCGCCTACGTAAGACGCAGGGTTACTTGACCGATTTAACTTGCGTTAGCTAATGCAAAAGATACAGACTTGCCCCTTGAACATCCAAAAAAGTTTATAAAAAATTATGTAGGAAGGTAGCTAATTTATGAAACAATTTGATACTTTTAAGCAGATTGTCCCGTGTACTTATATATTTTTTTCAATTTGTTATAATTTCATATCTACCAAGGTATGTTTAAATGCAACATTTTCCAATAGCTGAATTCGATATCAACTAACATGCAGTCAACATAATGATAATTTTATAAACTTACAAACTCTCCGAACCTAACCTGGTTATTACATATATATCGGACGAGCTCGCGAGGGAAATAAAAAAACGATGACGTTTTATGAATGCTTCTATTTTCCCAACACTCGTAAGTGCACGGCACCAGCGCACCGTGTTTCTCCTACGAGTGTTGATTGTATAATGGTGGGGAAGAGAGGAAGTAAGGGGCTTGAATACTTACGTTCCTTCACCCTACCGTGTCCCGGTTCTCAAGACCGAATTGTGCAACCGCCTTCCACATTTAATAATATCACGATTGTATATTTGTTTATTTTTAGATTTATATTACGGACGTATATCAAAACAAATCCCAAACTTATAATGCCCATGAACCCCTTCTCATATCAAAAACCTGACCATGAACCCCCAAGTGAAATAACCCTACACAACATATGCATAATGGGTCACAAATGTTTTACTTTATACCTTTTATTGTATCTTACTTTATATAAACCTTTCGCGGACCCTCTGGCGTTGTCCACGCACCCCTAAATTAAATTTAATTTGCCACGGATCCCCCAACGGCCACGAGGACCCCTGGGGGTCTAGATGGTAAAGTATACCGCACGTGCAGTCCATGTCTACATTTTGTATAATTTTCAGATTTGCATTGTTTGACATGAAGTACCCAAACAATAACGGTGTTTTTAAGAAGATATAATCAATTTTGAAGCGGTTCTTTTTAAATTTAGATCTTAAAGTAAATTATGATTTTTTTCAAGATTGGGTTTCTTATAATTGCTAACATTAATTTTTTCCCGCATCATTGATGACTGGTTTAACCTATTTGAACACTGGTGACGTTTTTTGATAACGTGCATGATTTTATATTTTCCTACAACAGATTGAAGTGCACTTTAAACTAATATCATCAGTGTGATTTATAATTATTTCCAGAAATATAGTTTTCAGGCACTTAACAGTGTAATAACTAATGACTACTTCACAAAGATTTCCGAAAATTAGTAAATGCATGAAAAAAATTGTGGCTGCCGGCGTAGAATTTTGTATAAAAACCGTTTGAAGGTCGATGTGAAAATTGACATGCAGAAGTTTTCCCAGAATTCTATTTTAATTTTTATGTAACTCTCCTTTTTTATTGAAAATACTTAGTAACTTAAATTCATAGATTGTATATCAGTGATGCACAACCTTTTTAGCCGGAGGGCCAAATTATCAATATTCGATATGTTCGCGGGCTGTAGAAAAAAAAGAAAAAAAAATGCACCAAAGCTAAAACTACACAGGAATATAAAGGAACAGAAAAAAATAATAATACAATATAATATATTAGAGTCATTGAGCACCAGGCCGAGAACCACAGGACAAATAATAATCCCTAAACTTAATACAACAACAGCTCAACACCATTACACATATTCTGCCATAAAATGTTTTAACGAACTTCCCAAAGATAAACAAGATGAAAAAAATTATGATTTTAAGAAAAAAATTTACAAGAAACTAATTTTAGGTGTATATTATAAGTTCACTTGGAAAAAATGTATATATGTTTATATACATACATTATATAGATATATTGTATTTCTAAAAAAATCCTTTTATTTTATTTTATATTCTAAATTAGTGTATAGACAGCAGAACATCAAGTTCATGGTAGTACTGTAGAAATTAAATATGAACAATAAATATTAGTACTCCCTCCCTAAACACGAGAATTTCTCAATTAGGGAGGTATTAAATTTGAAAAAAGGAAACTAAAAGGATTATTTATTAATAAATAAAAAAATTGTACTTAAATACAATTTTGCTATAACCATGTAAACAATGTTCTTAATTATGTCTAATAAATATATGAAGAAAAAAAATATCCACAAAGTCAATATTAACACTAATAACAAATACGTAAATAATATAAAAAGTTGTACTTAACAATCATTTATAAACTAGGTAGAAATTATTCGTTCATACTTTTTATGAAATTTGCCAAGTTTAGATTATTGTCAAATACATCCATATTATTTAAGTATTTGTTACCAATACTGTGTAAGCGTTGAATTGGGGAATGCAAACTATAGTTGGAACGGGATATACATATGTAAAATTTTAATGTTTGTCGTGTAAGTTCGTTTAGTATAGGTCGATTAATTCCTTTACGTATGTATAGGTTTTATGTTTGTCTTTTACAGATTTTTTTTAACGTTTTTTAGCAATTTTTTTTTTGCTCTTCAGTATTTCTGTTCTGTATTGCGCCCAATAGACGTCAGCAAATTACGTCACGAGATGTGATGGTTTTGGGTTATTTACTATATATTTAATTTTAATTATTTCTGATCGCTTCTATTGTCCCTTCCGATATAATGATTAAACTAAACATCGTACCGCATATCATTCAGATTAATTCATCCTCTGTAAAGGTTCTCAATATTAAATTATTTACTAAACACCTGTTACACTACTTTGTACAACCTGCTGGTATAATGTAACCACAGGTAAAACTATTATTCATTAAGCCGATAGATACTACATACTTGTACTGTTAACTTCTCTTATACTATGATAATTATTTTTGTACTATATTATTATACTGCTTTGTACAACTAACTATATGATAAATGTATCTACATGTAAAAGCCTTCTAGGCGTCAAATAAAAATATATGGGTCGGGAACTATATCAATGTAAAAAGTGTTTCGCCAAGAAAGAGGACCAAAATATAATACATTCAAATCCTTATCCTTAGATAAAACTTTTTGCTTAACTGCGGTTCCGGTTCTCTCGGATGACAGCTCTCATTCGGCGAATGATGTTCTTTAAAAATATCGATATTTGCGTAGTTTTAACAAAAGAAAATATTATATACTCAATATTATTGAAAGTATTGACTTAAAACATTATTAGTTAGTTATTTGTCGCATAATACAACTGAATTAACGAAATTGAGATATTTGTAAAGAGCCTATGCCAAAAGTCCGAAATGTTAGATAAGAGTGATTTAAAATCGAAAAATTATTATTATAAACTACACGTGTTAAATATGCCTATGGTTTTTAATAATACCGTGATAATTAAATCACAAATTCCTTTAAAAATGTATTGTAATTGACATGGAATCAGAACCGCAGTTAAGCAGAATGTCTTTAACCCTATCACGCGAGAAAAAAAAAAGTATGTACTCTTTTATTTTCGTAAAACCGAAACCCAATTTGTTATATAGTAACACAGTTGTCTATTAAGGAGCCCCAGTGAAAAATATTTTGACTAAAAAACTATATATGCATATAGATCAGCAAACGCCGATTCTGAATATATAACTTTCATTATATATGATTATACGAAGAAATGATAAATCGTTTTTTAAAAGTATTTAAAAAACCATCTCATCAAAACGCCGTTTCGTTGGTACCATTGGAACGACGTCACGCGGTTGTTCGCGGCTAAATTATTTCTGTGTAAATTCATTGCGTATGACGCATATATGACGTCAGGCGGTCACCGGTCACGCGGTCGGTTTCCGTACGTTTTCGTAGGTTTAAAAAATCTAACTGGAATCTTTTCAAGTTCGGATATGAATTATTGTTATTACATTTTACATATTTATTTATTCTTTACACAGGAAGCACTGAGGGAAATAATTTCCCTCAAGGCGTATATCATCTTTGGGGATACTGTGTGGGGGGTCTTTTAGAGGATAGGAAGGAGTGAACTTGGGTCTTGAAGAAACCCATGTTGTAGGATGAAGGAAACACAGAGGCCGGCAGCTCATTCGACATCCGAGCTGTTGAACACAAGAACGAGTCGTAGAAGCGACCCGTTCTCATGTGATAAATGTCAACCGTGTACAAATGTTGGGCGCGCGTTTTTGCGTGTTTCCCGACTATGCACCGGTGCCGAAGGGATCAATTATGCTAGTTCCTCAAAGCACCTTGCATTAATATACCGATAAAACAAGAACAGCATTCCCACCTGACGTCTGTGTTTCGAAGATTGCAGTCCGTTTGTTAAGATAGGCGAATCTATCAAACGGACCGGACGTTTCTGTATAGAGTAGTGTTTTTTTCAGATATTTTGGGGCTCCTGACCAGAGGTGGCTGCCAAATTCTACAGTGAGGCGCACTAGAGTCCCAACTGCTCCCAACCATCTGGATCCGCTGACACTATAGCATTCCCAATTGGGGTATGTTATGAGGCTGAAGGTAGTGGGGGGTGCGGAAGAGGAAGCCGGAAAAGTGTCTGTCTATTCAGATCTGGTCACCAAACATAGCTAAAGCCATTTCAAGCAATGTTTCAAAAAAATTTATAGTTACTCCCGAGGAAAATAATTTCCCTCAAGGCTTTTTTTTTAAAGAAAGGCAAACATTCTCAGGTTATGAATAACTTGATAATATTTGAAAATCTTCTACTGCCATCACAGTAAGCTGAAGATGTTGCTTGTGTCGTGATGGAGGACTTAGCCAGCCGAGGAATTGAACTTACGACGCCTGGGTGGGACCCAGACGCGATGCCAACTCAACCACCGACCGGACGCAATGCCATCTTTAGGGAGTGCTTTGTGGAAGGTCTTTTGAAGGGTGGGAGGTAGTGAGCCTGAGTCTTGAAGAGAGTCATCTTGTAGGAGGGAGGAAACACAAAGGCCGGCAGATCGTTCCACAGCCGAGCTGTTGAATACTAGAACGTGTCGTAAAAGCGACCCGTTCTTATGTGACAAATGTAAACCGTGTACAAATGTTGGGCACGAGTTTGGCGTGTTTCCTGATTGTGCACCGGTGCCGAAGGGATTATGGACGCTAGTTCTTCAGAACATTTTCCATTGAGATACCGATAAAACAAGGACATCATTCCCACCTGACGTCTGTGCTCCAAAGATTGCAATCCGCATGATCCCATTTATTCGCCATTTTCGAGTTTTCCATCAACCATGTTTGGGAACCACTGGCGTATAATGAGATGATTGATGTGAGTATTATGCAGATTTAGCGCATCGATCACGCGCATCATTTCGCAGAATTGAAGTGATTGGTTTGACATGATTTAATATTCGCCGTCGAAAAACCCCCCTTTTAATTGACACCTTGGCATTGCTTGGAAAATCACGGTTAACTGTAATTTTTCATGGAATATAAGGAGAACATGTGACGTGCAGGTGTTTGGAAGAAAAAGTCGGGAACGTTCCGGGAATACGGCAGATGCCTACTAGAGTTTGGCCATGTCAAGAATAGGAATATGTGAATACCACACAAGAGTCCCAACTGCCCCGGAGCTAGTGGAACTATGGCATCCCCAATTGAGGTTATTTGCCCTCCATACAGCATCCCCAAAGGTGATAGGCCTTGGGGGAAATTATTTAAAAGTTGTAAGACTGAAGGAATTAGGAAGAGGGAGGATATAGATAAGAGAAAGGTTGGGAAGTACTATTGGCTATTCTGATCTAGTCACCAAGCACGGCTAAAGCTATTTCAAGCATCGTTCCGATTCTGTGGTTGTCTGAGAGAGTATTTACCTCTCTATTTAAATAAATGTTATTTACTTAATTATATGTTATTTATTTAATTAAATGTTATTTATTTATTTAAGTGTTATTTATTTAATTAAATGTTATTTATTTAATTAAATGTTTTATTTTTATTTTATAAAACGTTATTTATTTAATTAAATGTTATTTATTTGATTAAACGTTATTTATTTAATTAAATGTTATTAATGTAATTAAAAGTTATTTATTTAATTAAATGTCATTTATTTAATTAAATGCCATTTATTTAATTAAATGTTATTAATTTAATTAAGTGTTATTTATTTATTAATTATATTATATTTATTAGTTATATATTAAATTGAATGTTGTTTATTTAATTAATTGTGATTTATTTAATTAAATGTAATTTATTTATTTAAATGTAATTTATTTAATTAAATGTTATTTATTTATTTATTTAAATGTAATTTATTTAATTAAATGTTATTTATTTAAAAGTTATTTATTTAAATGTAATTTATTTAATTAAATGTTATTTATGTGATTAAATGTTATTTATTTAATCAAATGTTTTTTATTTAATTACGTGCTATTTATTTTATTATATGTTTACTACCTTATTCGATAGTGGTACTTAATAAGTATAAATTGTACCTAGATATAAGTATTGTCCCTGTGTAAGGTGCGTGGTAAATGATCTTCCAAACGCATGCGCGTGTCGGTAACAGCTTCATTGTATTGTTTATTTGATGACATGTCTATTGTCAGACGTCTTGCCAGTGGATATAATCATTACGGGGAAATTGTTCATCGTGTTCATACCTCGGCACCTGGAGCGCAATTCCCGTTATTTTTAAGGAAAATTCCTTATCATTTTCTTTAGGCTTAAAAACTTCTTGCTTAACGGCATATGGTAAGCCTTGAAAATTGACATGAAACGACATTAACGCCCCCTAGTGGCTACAGTCATTTGTAGTAAGAATTTTGACCTAAATCCACCTTCAAAACGTTTCACGATAATTTGCAAGATGTCAGTATATTCGGTATATATTTTCGAATTCCAAAAAAAATTGTTAATTTTAGTTATGAATGGTAAATTTGTTAACTTTTCGCATGAGACCTGGCAGTGTAATGGTTAGAGGAGTCGCTTTCTATTCGGACTATCTGGGTTCGATTCCTTTCCTTTCTAATGTTTTTTTCTAATTTAAATTAAATTAAAAATGTAAATGTTTATGTAAATTTTATTGGGAAAACAAACTATGAATCTCTGAACGCAAATGGAGAATAGTTCAAATAACTACCGTGGCGCTGCGTTAGACGGATATTTACGAACGTCTCGCCGAAGGGAACACGAATGAATGATTCAAATAACCACCGTGGCGCTGCGTCAATAAAAACAAAATTTGTGATATGACAAAAAATAATAGGTCAATTCTAATTTGATGATTTTCCGTTTTTTTGTGAAAAATCACCTCAAGTGTACATCCATGTTATTTTTTCTTTTTACTGTGGCCGTTTTTTTTCGCCTTTTTTATGTTACGTATTTATTGTGTCTCGTAAAACTCCATTTAATTTAATTTATAATTTTAAGAAAATAAATTTAATAGTGTTATTAAAATCTGCAGGTATTTTAGTTTTTATTATTGTGATAGCTGTTTCAGCGTTCAAAACTATTTTCGAACGGTTTTGAACGTCGAAAAAAGCTGTCACGAAAAGTTCTACGAAACACAGTAAGTACGTAACATAAAAATGGCGATAAAAAACGGCCATAGTAAAAAGAAAAAATAATGCAAATATACATATTTTCAATAAACTTAATTGAATTAAAGCTGAAAAAAAATACATATTGATGGACGAGTGTTATTTCTAGAATAGAAGTGCTGATCAAACGTTGGTTTTAGTCAGTTGAGGACTTGAAAGTTTTTTTGTATTTTACCCTTTATTAAAAGTTTGTATTTTACACACTTCAGTCGGGTATATTATTGCGCCGGCGGACCGTTGAAAATAAAGGTCCCGCGCTAATTTCTTTAATTTGTTTTAAATCGCTATATCTTCGAAAGCAATACCTTACCTTTCCCGCACGAAAACGTTTTTTTTTTGCAAACACCCACAGTTCCTATAAATACTTCATCGTCATCGTACGTCAAATATTTTAATTAAAAAAATATAGCAATATGCATGGGGATCGAACCCTGACCGAGCGCGTGGAAGGCCACTATCCTAACCACTAGACCACCAACTGATATAAAAATTGCGACAAATTTTGTCTTTATAAGTGAAAATAAATAATTTTTACACGCAAGTTTAAAAATGAATTCCTGACACGTATTTAAAAAAAAACGTTAGTTCGCGTTCTCATCGCATAGCAGATAACAATTAGCAGCACCTGACGGCCAAAGAATTCATTGATTTATAAACCGGCCTTTCTGAATTAAATGGTGGTTTAAAAATCTCAAAATACTTTTAAAAACTGGAGAAAAATTATTGCCATCATCTGCAAGTGAGTTTTTTTTAATAAACTTTACGTAACTTTTTTAAGCCGCATTTAAAAAAAAACATGAATGTTAATGTTCATAAAAAATTTAAACTGCACCCAACATTTGTTTTTTATTGGAATTTTTATGACCGCATGTTGAAGAAAAACGTTCATAGGATTTTTTAATGATATTCGATATTTAAAAATATTTTGTAAAACAGACGTAGAACGGTCAGAAAAAGATTATATTTCTAATTTGATTTTGATGAATGCTAAACCTATGTAAATTTTAAAAATATATAATTCATATTTTTCTCCTTATAAACATCATGTTTATGGTATTGCGTAATAATATTATCATTATTTCGGAATAATAAATTATTCCTCTCCACCTTAACTGCGGTTCCGGTTCGGCTAAATTAATTAATAATTAAGCGAATGAGATTCAATATAAAATTCAATATTTGCATTGTTTTAATAAGAGAAAAACTCAATATTAAGTAAGTTACCAATTACTTTATTGTTTACTTTAAACATAATTAGTTAGTAAACATTATATAGATGTTGACATTTTCTACAATTCACGGTAGGCGCGGCGTAGGCGAGAGTCGTTACGCCCGCCCGAGTCCAATGAATCCGATTCCGGAGACGGTGTACTCACTCCAGTTTCCAAAATCCTGATTCAATCGTTTCGAACTCACACCCAAGAAACGTCAAAGGTTTTGGATTGGAGTCAGAAACGAAAGGTGTCCCTATTTAATAGTAATATGAACGATTTTTGCTTCCGGAACGGCGGACCTGGTTGGACTGAAAAAAAAAAGACCGAGTCCGAGGAATCGAGTCCGTGTGGCTAAATTCGGAATTGGAACCGAGTTCGTAAAATAGGTGGAATGACCCACCTCTTCGGTCGGCATAGATCAACCATGACGGAAAATGTCACTTTTAGAGCTAGTGACAAAAAAAGGACATTACTATCTAGTGAGGTGGGTAATTCTTCGTTAAAAGGCTTATTTATGCTATTTAAAAATAAAATAAAAACGTATTAAAATGCATTATAATATAATGTAATTGTTTTGTAATGTTTTGGTTTAAAATCTTGTGTCACTTGAAGATATTTCATCAATTTGTGTTTTCAAATAATCTCTTAACAATCTATTTAGTATCTTTTTACTACGTATCACCGGAATTCCACAGTTAATCAAGAAGATAAAGATAAGGAATCTTCCTTAAAAAATAACGGGAATAGACCTCCCGGTGATATAGCGATGGACCGAACCCAAAACATTGTACTAAAACAACATGTCTACTGAGATGAGGGTTCGAATTAACCCAGAAGTGCCAACATTTTGCAGCCAACCAAAAACACGACGATAATACTGCGTTTATAATACAGGTGTAACAGAATGTACCCAACAGACGAAAGCAATTTCTGAACTTATTTGTTATATGTATTTCTTTCTCACGTCGCCACTGGCCAGATCTATAGGCATTAGATTATTATATTATAGCCCATTAGACGCCGTGTTGGTACAAGTGGGCTGTCCTAATTGAAAACCTTATTGTTTGTAAACATTAATAATTATTAATTGTTTTTGTGTTTAATTCGTAGAACTCCATTTTTTTACATGAATACCGCACAAGAGTCCTAACTGCTCCCAACCGTCTGGAGCCAGTGAGACTATGGCATCCCCAATTGGGGAAGAAGGTATTGGGGAGGGGAAGGAGAAGGGGAAGAGGAAGGTGGGGGAAATACCTGGCTATTAACATCTGGTCACCAAACATGGCTAAAAGCCATTTTAAGTAACGTTTCAATTCTGAATGGTCGTCTTTCACCAGGGCGATACTAAGAGTATATTCCACTCTGGAACGTGCGCAAATATACTATATATTATTTTTAATTAATTAATTCTGAAACAGCACAAATTAATTAAATAAAATTTACTTGCGCACGCCGGGATTTGAACCAGCGACCTTCGGATCCGTAGTCGAGAGCATTACCCCTCGACCATGGAGGCCGTAAGAGCTGCCGTCAGATTTTTTTTTAAATATTCTTATCAAATTTAATAATGTTATTATTAAGTTCTGCAAGAAATTTTACTTTTTATTATTGTGATAGCTGTTTCGGCTTTTAAGGCCATTTTCAAGCTGGAGTTTAAAAAAAAAAAATTATGTATGTATATATATATATTATCATTGAAGATAATATTGACAAATCTCAAAATGAAATATAAAATCGAAAAGACACAGAAAAGAAAAAAAGATAACGGCAGCAACTGGGACTCGAACCCAGAACCTCATGGCCTATCCGGGAGTTTGCGCTCCAATCCACTGAGCTAAGGCTACCGTCCAGTCATTTTTATCGGTATCATACTTAGGGGCTATTTCATCATCATCTCAATAAGCGCTATGTGTAGGATAGTGGTGGGCGAAGCGGCTCGGTTTAGTGAGCCGGATCACTAAATCCGCTCTTTGTAGCGTACCGGTTCGGAGATCCAGCTCGATTGAACGACGATTCGCGTCCCCCCGCACCATGCCCTCACCCTCGCTGCCTTGGCCCACCTAAAGACGTCCTTAAGACGCTCTAACACGATACTTTTTTCGTCCAGTTTTCATGTGGATTGTCTTTACAGAGATCTGATTTAGTGATCCGGCTCACTAAACCGAGCCGCTTCGCCCACCACTAGTGTAGAATAGAAAAATATTTCCGCCTCACATACTATCTATAGCACTATTGAGAGTATGTGAGACGGAAATATATTTCTATCCTACACATAGCGCTTATTGAGATGACGGTGAAATAGCCCCTTAGATTTCTAAGAACTGTTAATATCATATTCAATTAAATTTCCATATATTTTTGGCTGCTACCTTTTTATCGCGACTACAAGATTTTACCCGAATTTCCAAGGTCCGGATTTTAAAGAATCCTTTTCAATGGTGTAGATTTTTTTTTTATATTTCATGCTTTTCTACACTTAGCTCAAAAAACCCGCTTTCTACACAAAATGTAAATTTATTAAAAAAAACACTAAAGATAGGGATCATAAATTAAGCCATTCCGGCATTTACAAACTATGTTGCAATGGCTGTCCTTCGTTCTACATAGGAAAGTCATCCCGTAATGTAAATATCTGAATCACGGAACACTTGAGATGCTTAAATAACAATAAGTTTTCAGAGTTTGCCAATCATCTCATTTCAACCGATTATATTTTTAATAAAGTTAATTAATTTAGAAGCACCGGAAATAAAATAAAAAAATCCTAAAAAATAATTGTAATGTATTAAATAACTAAGTAAATTTATCGTATAGTCCTCTTTAAGATCTTTTTTAGTGAATCACTTTGTTCTTCCAAAAAAACCCCTTCCCCTTTGGTCGCCTCTAACTCTAAATATTCATGTATATCTGTCATTATTTTATATCGTAGTTTATTTTTAATATATTCCTGAAGAGGGAGTGGTACTTCCGAAACCGGTTGAGATTATTATATTGAATTGAAGTGGTTCAAAACAAATCTATACGTTTATAAAAATGATTTTTTTTTATTAAAAAACCTTTGTAACTTTTTCCACTTATTTATTTTCGACCGGACCACTGGGGATGCCCGTGATAGGGTGAAACCGGTCCGGTCAAAAATAAATAAGTGGAAAAAAGTTACAAAGGTTTTTTAATAAAAAAAAATCATTTTAATGTGGAATTCCACCATGAATTGAGAGTTTCAAAATTAGAAATAAGTATACGTTTATATTATTATTATGTAAATATCTCTGTTAAAGAGCTTAAAGAGCTACTGAAATACTTATATTATAATAAATATTTATTCGAAGGTCGACATCGCTGCAGTGCTTCAAGAAGTTCTGCAGCGAATGGTTGCTGACTGCATAGTTAGATGCACAACATTCAAATTGATAAATGATGAAATGGGTACTTGTGTTAGTGATTTTGTAATTTTAATTTAATTTTTTATTTTTGTTTTTTTAGATTTTTTAAAATTTTTTTCATTTAATTTTATTTAAGTGTAGAGATCTTACGTAAAATATTTAGTTTTAACTTAATCTAATTTCTAGAGGCTCTGCTGAAAAACCAGCTGCACTCCGGGCTTCAGAATGAATAACTGAGCAGTGACCTTTTTGTCAATTGCTAAAATAATATAATTTGTATAAATAAAAATATGTTAAATAACTTAACCAGGTATTTCCAAATCTTCCTCTTCTCATCTCCTTTACCATTCCTTCCAGCCTCCAACATACCCCTATTTAGGACGTCATAGTCACACGGGCTTCGGGCAGTGTGGACCCCTGTACACTGTACAGTGTTTACATAATTAATTGTTTTATGTGCTAGACTAAATGACTAAAGACTAGATACACACCAGACGTGTGAAGACATGACCATGGGATGCCATGAACAATGGCGGTCGTTATCAGGACCACTTGAACAAAATACATAACCATCGCGCTAATTGCCCAATAATGCCCCGTGACCTCACCTGTGATTTTCCGTAAACGTCGTCGGCCGCCATTTATGACATAATTTGGTATTTTTTTAATCGTTGACAAGCGTGGTTAGTTCAATATCTGAATACTCGCCTGGCTGGTATAAAACATGTCCTATAAACTGATGTACATTTTCACCGCATTTAAAAAAAAAATTAAAGTAAGTCAAATTGTATCATGTTCTGCAAGTATTTTAGTTTTTTTTGTTATTGTGACAGCTGTTTCGGCGTTCAAAACCATACTTTGACACAACAGTTTGAAATTTCAGATTGGTACCACAGTTTGAAATCACAGCTTGAAATTACAGTTTGAAACCATAGTTTGAAATTACTGTCTGAAATCACAGTTTGAGACCACAGTTTGAAACCACAGTTTGAAACGACAGTTTGAAATAAGACATTGAAACCATAGTTTGAAACCGCAGTTTGAAAGCACAGTTTGAAACTACAGTATGTAACCACAGTTTGAAACCATATTGTGAAACCACAGATTGAAACCACAGTTTGAAACCATATTGTGAAACCGCAGATTGAAACCAGTTTGAAACCATATTGTGAAACCACAGTTCGGAATTACAGCTTGAGACCACAGTTTGAACCCACAGTTTCGAGCCTGTAAATTTATTTATGATTTTCTTGTTGTTTACATATGTTTTTGTTTTTATATTTTCAATTTTCCTCGAAAATTCCGTAAAATCTAATTAATATTAAACAAACAAAAAAATTATACTAATCGACTCCAAATTTTATGTAGGTTCACTAGTTTCCCGCTTGTACCACGAGTTTCCCACCTTTTTAAAATATGTTTCTTTATGATATCAATTGAAAACATATATGAATAAATTACAATTACTTCCTATATATTACAAATAAACTGATATTTTAAGGCTGAACATATTTTTTGTGCTCGCTACTGTATAATTCATATGTAGGTATCGTTTATTAACGTCCTTGGAAATCACATTAGGTATTGTCCAGAAAAACAATAATTTTAACAAATATTCCGAACGACGAGATAGATGCCACTATTTTCTTACAAAATTAACATCTTTTTATCATTCATGTACGTACAGGTACAATATATATAATATCCCAGAAATCGTTTAACCAAACAAGACCGGCTAGTTGCCAAGGAGTCCAAAGCAATAGCGGTTTTATTCTAAAAAAATCCGCGTTTAATATCCATGCTTATGTTTAAGAGCAACGCGATATTCCCATAGGTGCTGTGCTGAATGGATTCAGCTCATACGGGCTCACGATCCCAAGCAAATACTTCATACAAAAAAGCCAAAACAACACAATTCCCCTGACGGTGAAATTAAGTAACCTGGGCCGAACCATGTTGAAGTTTGTGCCCAGCGCTAACGATGGAATGTTTAAAGACACGTGACCTTGGAAGTTTGAGAAGTGTCGCCGAGATTGTTCCTATCGTCACTTTGACGGCCGGCTGAACTTTGCACAATAAGGATGCAAGTTAAATGTTATTATTTTACTTTCTGTAGTTAGTAATAATTACTTGTAAGTTTTTTTTATTTTCTTGTTCCTGTATTTCTCTAACCGTTCGCTTTTAATGGCTTTTGTAAATCTACTAGTAAAACGATCAGATTATGAAGCATACTTTTGGCTTTTTTTATATTTATATACTAGCTGATATGTACCCGGCCTTTCTCGTTTTTTTTTTTAAATAAAAGGGTTATGGTACTGTGACTGTCTCACTAGACCAGAGGTTCCCAAACTTTTTTGTGTTGTAGACCCCTTGCCATGTTTTTCGGTTTTTGGTAGACCCCCTACATACTTTTTTTTATGAGTACCGCACAAGAGTCCCAACCGTCTGGAGCCAGTAAGACTATGGCATCCCCAATTGGGGAATGTTGTGAGGCTGAATGTATTGGGGAGGGGAAGGAGAAGGGGAAGAGGGAGACGGGGAAAATACCTGGCTGTTCAGATCTGGTCTAAAAAATTTAGCAATAAAACAAAATTTTAATTTTAATTTAGAGAAGTATGTACAGTGCAATATCCATAATCCGAACTTCCGTAATCCGAACATTCCAGTAATCCGAACTGGCCCACAGTGTAACGATCAATGGACAAAAGTACTTATTTATTTGGTAAGATATATGTATTTATAAAAGAATAATAAATGCCTAGCAAGGCCGTAAATAAGTTAATAATGACACACATACATCTTTATTTATGTGACCGGCCAAAATATGTAGTTTAATTCCAAAATATATTTTTTTAATATGTTTCCTATATGTAAACATTTAAATTATATAAAAAAAAACAAACAAACAAATGAGAGTGTGTATTGGATATTCTTCAAAAAACACGCAGCTGTACAGGTTGTGGGTTTCTTATTTTATCTTTCAGTGGTAACATATTGTATGTTAATAATTAAATACGTACGTAATATGTACGTACAGTTGTCTTTTTTTAGATTTTTCCGAAAACATTCCATAATCCGAACATCAACATTACGGAGATTGCACTGTAATTATAATACAGATTGCTAAAACTTTGAAAAAGAAACTATTGAGGAGTACTCGTGTAATTTTGCATGATTTGAATATTAAACTACAAATAACTGAAATCATGATTGGCGTAATTTATCTATCTTTGCTAAGTACGAGTACAAAACTAAAATTTAATAATGTACTTACTTTTCTCCGGCACTCTCAAACAAAATAACACTGATTCACTATAATTTGTGTAATAAACTACCAGTTTATATTTTTTTAAATATTTTCTTAGCACTTTCCTTTTCAAGATTCAGGAAACGAATAAACGTATTTGTCTCACATTCGTAATTATAGAGTGACGAATTGAACAAGTCAGTGCAAGTTCGCGAAACTCTGAAACAAAAATTGACAAGAATTTTTTGTAACAAGATGATACTGGTATATCATTATGTGCAGGTTTTTGCTAGTTAAAAATGTATTGCGATCACAAAGCGAATGCCTACATCCTACAACTTACACAATTTTATAAACATATATAATAATTTTCTTACTTCATAGGTACTTTTATAAATAATGTACATGTCTTTATATTATAAAATAGTATAATGTAAGTAAATAGGTACTATCAGTGTATGTTGAGATCCACTATCGTGGACCCCCATTTTCATTTCATGGACCCCCAAATTTTTTTTTCGCTGACGTAGACCCCTTGCAGGTTGTCATAGACCCCTGGGGGTCGATATAGACCACTTTGGGAATCACTGCACTAGACGAACCTGTGTTGAGAGCAGGCAAAGTTTACAGTTTACAGTAATGCTGTCTAATTCATACTCGATTGTCCCTCTCACACGCTTGATCACACGTTCATCACAGTGGGTATATTATTTGAGTTTAAACTTTATGTATATTGATTTTCCTAGAATTAGTTTATTCAAACGCAAAAAGTAGGCGTAATATGTTATGTAATGAATTATTTCTGGAGGTAATTCAAAGAAAACCAATTCTGTAAAACTTAATTTTTTTTCTTGGAATTCACATTAATTTAATTAATATGCGGAAAAACTATCGCCGAAAACGGTAATCTTGTCACGTACCCACAGCTGATACTCCACTTATCTCGATGCAAATGACACGTGCATTGTTACAATACCACACGTGCATGACGTTGGGTATGTTTACTGCTAAGCAGGCAATTGACAATTCAGTACCTGTTTACATTACTGAGCAATTACTCGAATTACTTAGAGCACCAACCGGCATTATGCGGCCTCAATTGCGTATTTTACAAAATGTAACACCTTCGTGTTGCGTAATAAAAAATGCATCGTTAACAGTAATTAAAATAAAGTAATCATCGAAAAAGATAATACTAACAAATCTCAAATGAAACAGAAAATAAAAAGGTATTAGTCGCACCTGGGAATAGAACTCGGGACTTTCTCTGTTTCATGTTTCATTTGAGATTTATTTATACTGGCGCACACTTACGTGAGAAACAATCCAGTTATAAAAAACTCAATTAATTTAATATTCCCAAATTACAAATAATCATACAAAACATAAAATTACAAAAAATCACTCAATAATTCATAATACAAGAGACACAAGTGATACATAATATAATTAGCCCAATCATTGTTACATATTTTTAATAGCAGGACATTTTTTCTGAAACTGTTCAAATTATAGCCAAAATGTCTACATTAGCACACTCTATCTTATTATATAGCCGACACATTTGAGGCAGAAGAATAAAGTAATCAATATTATTTCTGAATGTATTCAGGTGGAATGTGCTATGGCTTATTAAACAAAAGGAATTAGGTACATTTATTTCAATACTGCTAAGACATAATATAGTATCTAGATGACCGGACGAATTATTTTGTGTTGTTTAAATGTTAATATCATCGTCTTCAATGATTAAATATTACGATGAGGTTTATAAACTTACTAGCTGATGTGTACCCGGCCTTGCTCGGGTTTATATAAAGTTATGATGTTGTGAATTCTTGCTTGTCATTAGGGTGCCATAATTGATTTGACAGCGAAAGTACTCGTAACTATCTCTAAACAAAGAAACTATTTGAAAATTTTATTTCTTTCCAAACGTTTATTTCTTCAAAACATATCTAAATAATAGAGTTATTATATAGGTACCTACTTGTGTTTTACATTTTGAAAATACTCTACCCAAAAAAAACTTCTTCTTTTGAATATGCAATCTGTGGCTAACCAGGGTGTTATATCTATGGGCTCACCTAAATAAAACATGGCGGGTTCAATGTTTTTCATACTAATTTTAAGACGTTATAACAACAGTTTTACATGTTGGATTTCATTCAAACTATTTTCGAAACCTTCCCGGCATTAATAAGAACAAATTGTGCTATTTTCAGCGAAACCGGTCCAGTGATTTTCGAGAACATCGAGTACAAAGAAACAAGCAAACTTACATTGATTTATATATATATATATATATAGAAAATAAGTTATTGCCATAAATTAAATGAAATAAAGTTTTTTTTCTTTAGTCTTTGCAAATTAACGTTAGTTCTTATTTTTACCAGCCGCTTAGCCACGACGCGCGACGCTCGTTTTCTTGTCAAAATAACGTCTTGTTGATTGGCACAACGTGGTCCAGCTTATTTTTATATCCACTATTTTTAATTAGAATAAAAACATTCGTTTTCTGTTTTCGCAAAGATCTCGGGATTCAACGGGACAAATTAAAAACAATTCTGCGATCTGGCATCACAATTGTTTTAACGAAATGTCATTGATCTGTACTTAGTTTGATGTACTTGCTTAATTTAACTTTATTATGCATTTTGGTCTATTCACGTCTACAGGCACCGCGCAGTGCAGATGCGTACAGTGGCAGGCACGGCACAGAAGGGAGTATTAACATTACACCGTGCGTGAATGTGTTCATAGATAATGTAAGCTATTTATTCTGCCGTGCCTGCCACTGTACGTGACTGCACTGCGCGGTGCTGGTAGGTGTGAATAGACCTTTTTAGGGACCTGAAAATATCGCGTTATGTTTTGAGAAAAGTGGTGTTATATTTGGTTAAAGAGATATATTAAATTTAAAAAAAGGTACTTATATTTAACTTAATTTTTACAGGTTCATATAATCAAATGGTTTACAATTATTACTTATGTAAATTATTTTATTAATAGTGAATATATATATAAATACATAAGTAGAATATTGTGTATAGGTGCTGAAAACGAGGAAAATAACATTGACCATGCATAAAACGCATGATAAGTCCATTACAGCCAGCTTCTACTGACGACCGCGCATCGCGGCATGGTGAGCGAAACCTCGTACTCCCCTCCTTCACTTTGGGTCTACTCGGAAAGTTACCAACGCACGCAGACAGTAGATATATATTAACAATTTTTTTTCGATTTTTTTACAAAACATTTTTTTCTTTTGCTTTCGATAAATACTTTTATTATTTTATCCAAAACATACTCGTACACGCATTTCTGAGGAACACCTAAAATATGAACTCCGTGTTTAGTATATTTACAGAGATATTAAAATAATTAGAAACATTTGAAATCAGTTGACAGCACCGGCGAGGAAGGGTTAAGCTTCTACCCAAATTCCAAGGATCGGTAAAATGATTAATCACTTCAATATGCCATAATTAAATAATATAATGTTATATCGTCTCTAAGATCGTTTGTTTTTTCCGTGTCATATTCCTAGTAAAGTGTAAAGTACAGTACTGTGCAGAGTGGTTATTTAATTAGTTTGTACTTATTTTTTTAATCAATATGTAAGCATCATCGACTGGTATTCCCTTCATAACGAATACCCACGCAGACACTGACGCGATAAACCGATAGAAGTCTGTTGTAGGCGTGTCCGTGTGCACGAAGCGAGCTCAATTTTTCCTTACTTCTGGTTAAATTGATCAAATGTCTAAATTATTTCTTGAATAAATAATCAATTTCATTGGTCGAAAGTGATGCGACGGATAGTGAATTGGCCGGATAGCCGGATATCCGGCCAGTACCGAGCTTGAATTGTGCCACCCGGAAAGAAGAGTAACACGGGAGATGTAACTGGCGATATTCTCACCGCTTTCTGGGACTGTTTCAATCAAGTGGCGGAGAAAGACGCCAATAAAAATGAAAGTGCTGTGGAGAGTAGTGCCATTCCCAGCAAACACGAGCCTTCAAATAACGAAGGCAGCTTGAATCGAGCGAAATAGTGATCCTTGCGTATGGTGGTTAGCTAACTTTAACCAGTACATAAGTTTGGCAAAGTTTGTGAAAATATATTTATTAATCATTTATTTAATATCAACGGTATAAATACATATACCATAAACAATAATTGCATCACACTTAACTACAAGCATAAGAATATAAAACAAATAATTTTAAAAAGTAACTCTTAAATGTGGAATTTGTACAATGACATCAGATGAGTCTATATATATATATAATCAATGTAAGCCTGTTTGTTTGTCCTTGATGTTCTCGAAAATCACTGGACCGGTTTCGCTTAAATTAGCACAGTTGGTTTTTATTAGTGCCGGGATAGTTTAGAAAGTAGTTTGAATGAAATCCAATATGGTTGCTATAACGTTTTAAAATTAGTATGAAAAACATTGAACCCGCCATGTTTTATTTAGGTTAGTCCATAGATATAACACTCTGGTTAGCCACAGATTGCATATTCAATAGAAGGTTTTTTCGGGTAGAATATTTTAAAAATGGAAAACACCAGTAGGTTATGTATGTTACGTAAGAACTTAATGATTTAGATACATTTAGAAAAAATAAACGTTTGGAATGAAATAAAATATTCAAATGAATGTTTCTTTATTTGGAGATAGTTACTTTCGCTGTCAAATCAATTATGGCGCCCTTATAATGAATGACAAGCAAGAATTCACAACTTCATAACTTTATTAAAAACAAAAAAATCCCGAGCAAGGCCGGGTACACATCAGCTAGTAATGAATAAGATATGCTTACATATAAAACGTATAGTAAACTTAAGTTAAATTAATATTGATTGAAAAGATATGATAGTATAGCCTTCTTGTACTTACCTTCCGTGCAGTTAAATAGATCCGCTGCATCTGCGTATCTATTACTAACTTCATGTAATCTGGGTACAAGCGAGTGTTTGTAATGCTCAGTCCCGGTGTTGTTACATTTAAACAGGATTTTAGAACGAGCAGCTCTCGGAGGTATATGAAATTGAATGAGGTTAAGTATATCAGGGCCTTGCAGCAGCGTGTACAGCGACTCTGTTCTGAAGCTGGCAATGTATATGAAAGTAAACGTATTCGTTTATGACCCCTAAACACTGGGCACGTGTTAAAAATGCCAGAAGGTCGAATTCCACTGAAAATTTTCAGTGCTATTCCAGAGGGAAAACGTCCAGTGGGCCGCCCCAGACACAGATGGGAGAACCAACTCCAGAGGCTGTGCGAGGAGAGGATGGACCTACTATGGACGGATGCCGTAAACGTAGCACACGACAGGGTCGCCTGGAGACGCCTTGTCGATGCGATGGGTCCCCGACCCGAGTAGGACAAGGGGAAGTAGATGTATGTATGTATAAAATGCATATATTTTTGATTTTGCCTACCTGTTTTATTTACTTTTCGACTATCCGGCATCTGGTCGGATAGCAATATAGCGGCCGGATACCGGATAGTAACCGGATATCCGTTACATCTCCAAAAAGGTCTTTTATAAATTGGCGACATCCGTTTTCTTTCAAATCGGCACTGATCACACTTCTACGGATTATATGTTCAGTGGAAATAGACAATAGATCCGTATACAATTAGAGCGTATACATTTTCTCCATAATTTATTTGTGTTCAAGTACAAAAGAGCATTTCGAAATTTGTCTTGAGAGTGCCAAACTTTGTTACGTAAGTAAAATTCCTATTATCCCTCTCCATTCCCCCTCGCGGATTTTCATCACCTCTATTGTTGAAAAGGTATTATTTGTGCTTCGTCCTTAGACATCAGATTATACGCATATATGCGTAGGTATGCAAAATTCGGTGTCAGGGCGAAATTATGCAGGCGTATACTTCACGTACCAATATTACACTGCCACAATTACACACGGACGGAATTACACATGGACGAAATAACACGTGGAGAGAGATATACCTACTTAAATTACACCTACTAGAATTACACAGGTCAAAAAAACTTTTTTTAATAGGTTTAATTTTTTTTTTACTTTTAAAAAAAATCCACTGAATTAATTTCGTATTGAATAAAAAACGAAGAAGTTAAGTTAGATGGAACACCTGCCTAATTTAGTATTTTGGCGAAAATTTTTTTGAAAATAGCAATAGGGATATTTTTTGTTCGATTTAAACAACGCTTTAAGGCGATGTAATGGGAAGTAATGCAAAATCGTGTGTTTTTGATTTGAAAATTTGATGACCTGGAAATATCATAGATGATTTAATTTTCGTTTAACCAGGCATTTTTTCTAAGCCTTTTTATAAAAAAAATATAGTATGAGACATAAAAAAATGCAAAATCTCCTACTTACGAACCCCTTTCCGATATTGTCATACTCTTCATTGTGGCAAAGTTTTTTTTAGAATATGACCAAAAAATATTTTAATAATTACGCCTGAGCTTTACAAAATAAAATAAAACACGCATTTTGGTGGTGTTTTTTTGTTTTGCTTAAATCGAAACATGCCGGCCGTCTTAACCTCTTCGGGCCCACGGTATCATATACGATACTCAAGATATATTTCACAAATATTCTTTGCTGATAATGTTTATCAACCCAGACCCGAAGTATTAGATAAAGTAGGCATCCGTCTTACTGCCATGCCTACTTTATCTGATACTACGGGTCTGGGTTGATAAACATTATCAGCAAAGAATATTTATGAAATAGATTTTGAGTATCGTATATGATACTGTGGGCCCGATCTTTTCGCCACCTGCTTAAAGAGTGCATGATTTCGTTCGAATTTTAGGAAGTCGATACCCTTAATCTATCTATATAAAAATTAATGTTTGTATGAATGTTGAAATTTACTAGACCGGTTTCGTTGAAAATAGCAGTTTGTTCTTTTTAGTGCCGGGAAGGTTTAGAGAGTAGTTTGAATGAAATCCAATGTGTAAAACTGTTGCTATAACGTTTTAAAATTAGTATGAAAAACATTGAATCCTCCATGTTTCATTGAGGTTAGCCCATAGATATACCACTCTGGTTCGTAGTTAATATGTAATATTCAAAAGAAGAAGGTTTGTTCAGGTAGAATATTTTCAAAATGGAAAAGACAAGTAGGGAGCTACTTAAGAACTTTATTATTTAGATAAATTTTGAAAAAAATAAATGTTTGGCATGAAATATAATTTTCGAATGAATGTTTCTTTGTTTAGATATAGTAATAGTCGTCACAAGGCAATACTATCGCTGTCAAATCAATTATGGCACCCAAACGACCAGCAAGAATTCGCATTTTCATAACTTCATAGAAAAAAAATCGCGAGCAAGGCCGGGTACACATCAGGTAGCCTGTGATAAGTTTTTTAAATTTTTTTATTTATTTAGATAAAGCGTATTTCGGTGGTGTACAAATATTGCATAATTTTTTTTTATCTGAACATGAACCATAGATACATGTAATACAATGTTATATTTATTGAGTTTGTTATTTTATCCACGTGTTTATACTTTGGAACCTTGGACTGTATAATATAAAAATTTCAAAGCTTGAAAAACTACAATACGTACATTGTTTCATAATCGATCCAAATAATTGCTGCAAAAGAGCAATAAGCCATAATTATTGTGACAATAATTATCCCCGTTTAGGCCGTTAGCATACCGAGTTAGGGACGAAGCATACCTTCCGAGTAATTAAAAATTAGTTCAATTTGCCTTGCATTCTCTGTCAATCGCGGTGTCATCATATTTCATGCATTCGTGCAATCGTATGCAGCGTAGATTATGCGTAATTATATGCCTCGTTCCATGTTCAAGCTCTAACATGAAACTATCAGTTGTTATTTGTGAAACTATAATATAGGCAGAATGTATAAACAGAATACTAGAATATTATTATGACGATGGCATGACTTCTGTTCGTAAATGAAAAACAAAACAATACCTCCCAAAACATCAAAAATTTAAACGTGAATATATGCCTTTCAATTACGCCTTCCGCATAATGTTTGACCTCCCTAGATACTGCATCGCTTCCAGTATGTTCACGGAGGGGCGAATTTCCGGTTTCGCAGTCCTTATAAGATCCAGGGTGGCTGGGATGAGGGAAATAATAAACAGCTCGAGCAGAATGAGCGCACCTAAACGGGGATACGTAAACATGCTCTCTATATATAATGTCTTCACCCTCTCTAACCGGCGAACATACCTTGACATCATGACCCTGTACAAAGTGTGCAATAACATTATCGACTGTCCAAAATATTTAAATTATCCTTGGCTCTAGCCCACCGACTCCAACTAATAAACTTCAAAATATCACCCAGAACAACTAGGTTTAACAACTTATTCCACATTAACCGGACGGGCACAAATGCTGGTGTCAGGGATCCAATCAGAAGAATGTGCGAGTTATTTAATCAAAATCAAACTTTGATGGATTCCGACATATTCTTTGATATATGCAGTACTTTTAAGAGAAAATTGAAAGCTGTTTTCTTATTAAAAAAATAAAAAAAACAAACTTCAACGATCCGTGTTTACACATTGTGTATTTTTTTATTTAATTTTTTTCCCCCTTTAAATTCATGTAAAAAAAATTGTAAAGTTTATTTACCTTGTTGCTTTATTTAGAAACTGTGCACTTTTTCAAATTCTTTCTGTGAAACACAATTTTAAATTCCTTAATTTGTCTAAATATTATTTTTAAGGTTTATTTATCTGTATCATATTAATCAGTGAAAAATAGCTAGGATGCAGGCGAGCTTTCCAGATGTTGTATATTGTTTTAGTATTACTGTCTGCATCTGTATCTTATCCTTAAATAAATTAAAATTAAAAAAATTTCGCTAATGTCGTCATCATGGAGGCCCGCCTCAGTCCAGCCCCCAGCATCGACGCATACTGGAGAAAGATATTGCCCCCTCACAATTTAAATGCCGAAAGGCTTTATTTTCCTGCACCTATAAAAAAAAATGTGTCATGTATCATTCACCTACTATCCTATTATTTATTTTTTAAACTTTTGTACATATTTTGTATATTTTTATAACTATTGTATGTATATTGTTATATGGAATGTGTGGAACTGCACTAACCTCCCCACATACCGGAATAAACATTTATTATTATTATATGTAATCATGAGATTATATAATCCATCCTTCTACAAAATGGTTAAAAATCCACTCACTTAGGTTAAATGTGAATAAACCAAAGCACTTAACTTTTTCAATTAACACAAGAGGACCAGGGAAAGAATACAATCTAAAATTACATGAATGCCAAAGCAGTTTTTCACAATGTTCTTGCCCCCTTATTACACATACAGAAAGTATTAAAATATCTTGGTAGAGAATTAGACGAAAATTTTCGGTGGGACGCTCATATAAATGGTATTATTACAAGGAAACTTACAAAATACACGTGTTAAAAAAATAAAAAAAATTTTCATAAGGAGCAATTACTTTGTCATCCTTGCAAGGGGCCATGACTTAAAATACATATATTATTGTTGTCTCCCTCTTACACATATTACTTTTCAATTGTTGCCTCCCTCTAATATTTTATTCTACTTTCTCTTTTTTGTATTATCCTCTTTCACTCTCTTTTCTGTACCTATATGTATGATAACTTTGTATTATTATCTTTACTTATTATATTTACCCTGACGAAGCTTGATCTAAGCGAAACCGGTCTCGAAAAAATTCAATAAATTGGTGGTTTATAACCAAATTTTTGTTTTATTCGATATTAAAAATGTTTACTATGCGCTATGCCACTCCCCCCTCGAATATGTTACATTAGGATGTGGATCGGCAATTACAAATCATATGAAACAATTATCTAAAACCCACAGGATAAAAGAATGCCAACAAAAAAAACTTCAAGCCATCGCAGTACTAGTATTTATGCTAAGAATGTTTTAAACAAACATTAAAAAAAAAAACAAAGACATCTATTTTTCACAAGACGAAAGCTAAACGGAATGACATTATTAATATAGCCACATTTAAAACTGCCTTTGGACGAAGGAACTCTACATATATCTCCCTTAAGTTCTATAATTCACTTCCACCAGCAATAATTCATTCAGTAGTTCTTATCTTAACAAACGGATTGCAATCTTTGAAGCACATACGATGATGCTCTGAGGAACTTGCGTCATTGATCCCTTCGGCACCGGTACATAGTCAGGAAACACGCCAAACGCGTGCCCAACATTTATAAACAGTCGAAATTTGTCACATGAGAACGGGTCGCTTTTACGACTCGTTCCTGTGTTGAACAGCTCGGCTGTGGAATGATCTGCCGGCTTCTGTGTTTCCTCCATCCTACAGCATGGGTCTCTTCAAGACCCAAGTTCACTCCTTCCTATCCTCTAAAAGACCCCACACACAGCATCCTCAAAGATGATATAGGCCTTGAGGGAAATTATTTCCTTCAGGGACTCCCGTGTGGAGTTACCGTAAAAAAAACTGGAAGATGCAAATGATTTCGAAAACCAAATCAAATAAAAATAGTTTTTACATAATGACTTAGTCCCCTTCTGTATAAGAACTCCTAGTGAGGAGGACTATGAAAAACACCGAACTATCTAACTAGCCTTGTAATTTGTTATTCTGTAAATAGAAAAAGAAATGTATTGAATAAAAATACATATGTATATCAGGAAAGCTCAATGTGGCAAACTTTTAAGCTAACGTAACCAAACAGCTTAAAGTCCTCGTGTAAATATTACATTTTTCAATAGCCCAAGCCGTCTAGCATAAAATAGTTACTAAACTGCTACTGGTATTATTCTCGGTGATCTGGCATTCACCATTATTGTTTATTTTTTTACTGTGTTTTGATTTGATTTGCAAAACTGGAGACATTCGAGGCAGTGCCATATTAAAAGCTAAACCTCGGAGAGCGGACGTGGAAGAATAACCCCGCACTATTATAAATTTAATACATCCATTATGTATTTATTGATTTTTCGAACTGTCAATCAAGTCCAATAACACGACCCTTCAAAATGTCAAAACCCGCCTTGAATAGACCCATTACTCAGATTTATTTTACCTGTTATGTTTCCTTTGTTGCAGGTCGCACGTGACATCACGTATCAATGACGCAAACGCATTGTTGTGTGTAAATAATAATTTATACCAGAAGATTAAACTTGACAAAAATAATATTCAATCCGACCTTCGATCTGCAGTCAGAAAGGATACACACCGAGATGTGACAGAAAACAATCATGCCACTAATGATGCTAGCATCACCAGTTCAGGAGTAACCATGCCAAGCTGCACCGATTATTGCGTAACCAAAGCTAAAAGCACTAATACATCCGTTAATAAATTTATTAAAGGTAGTGAGGTGGGTGTTAATGAGGTATCCATGTACAAAGTACGTTTGGAAAGTGCAATTAACAATACGGAAGAAACGTGCGACATCAACAAACGTTCAGAATTTATACTGGAAGGCGACGTTAAAGATTCTAAGTACTTTAGCGTTCCAACTATTACAGTAACTACCGCTTGTGGAAATGCTAATAATAACTGTTATGGTACTTCTACGAATACAAAGGTATTGTTTGTGAGCAAATATTTCAAAAGAAAGTTGCTGGATTCAGGTGATACAGTCACGAAAGCTCTAGAAGATGTTGTATTGACCGATGACGAAGAATTTCATCATTTCGATCGCGAAAATGATACACAATGTTTTATGTTAGATGAAAATGAATCGAATCGGTCACATTTTGATAGTTGGCAAGAATCTGAACAATTTGATACATCTAAAGCATCGGGAGATGAGGACTTTGAAAGAGATTTCCGGATTTCTCAACTTAATTGTTGTTCGGAAGAAATAGTCGTTGGAAGTTTCTTCAACATATCACCGCGAGCGATGCCGGAATCTCCGCATAAAATCATTGAAGAGGCATTCAAAAGTAATCCATGGGTTATGCTGGTTGCCACCATATTCCTCACAAAGACAACCGGTTTGGCAGCACGTCCTTTTATGAAGAAATTCTTTACAGATTTTCCAACGCCTTATTCTGTGATTGAATCTGATCCTTCGTCTTTAAAGAAATACTTCGATACTTTGGGCATGTACAAACGTGCGACGATGATCTGGAAGATGTCATATCAGTTTGTTTCTGCCAAATGGAGAAGGGCCAGTGACCTTCACGGCATAGGTAAGTACGGAGAAGATGCTTACAGACTGTTTTGTCTCGGTCATACTGACGTTGAACCAACCGACAGATATTTGAGGTTATACTTGGATTGGTTACTGTCACAAACGAACCACGGTGAAGAATGGAGCATCTCAGATTGCGAGGGAGTCATATTTGATCCAGTTTCTAAATACTACACTTTATCTTTGAGATAACAGCGTAGATAAACAATAGTAAAATAAAAATGCAACATTTTTGTTTTTAAAGTGGAGCATCGTTGACAAGTGTTTGTCTGTAAATTATTATCATTGAGGAAATTACTAACGAGTACCTACTTTAAATATTCCATTAACTCGTGTTGTTTATGCATGTCATTTTATTTAAATAAGTTTTATTGTTATTGGCCCGTTAACGATGACGGAGAAAATTAAACCTTTTGTAAATAATTTAATAAACGTTTTTTAAATTGGTTTTCTGATATTCGTCATTTTCCTCCATATCCTTCAATATCTTCCGATTCCTGTCATATTTCACTGAGTCTATCCTTCAACCACAAAAGACAGGGAAATTATTTATTTGTAAGAAACAAACAGCTTTTAATACAGATTTATATAAAATGAATTTTTACAAAAGGTAAGCCAACAAAGTTTCTTATGCTAAAAGTGGTTAAGTAAATATGTTTTATTACAAAAAACAAAATAAGAAGAAAGGGAGGAGAGGAAGAGGAAGATAGGATCGGGATAATTAATTATCTGTTCCATTTTGGAAAATGATCTATCAATTTTACTAGAATTAAAGTAAAAATGAGCTTAGTTTGGACACACGAACACGCCTATAACACAGCAAAAAAAATTTTTTATGTATGATTTTTTGTCAAATTTTTCTTCTTTACTCAAAGTGACAAGTGCCCTAAGGGAAACCTGCCTATTGTTATATCCCCGGAGTCTAATATAAACATAAGTAACTAATTAATAATAAACAGTATAAGTTACATACTTTCGTAGACAATATTAATATTGGGGAAGTGGCGTGCACTCCATAAAGGCTGAAAAGTTGTGCCTGCCTTAAGAACATGGCTCGGGAACTTTTTATGATGAAGTTAATGCTCGAGTTCAATAAAAAAGAGAACGAATTGCATTAGAATGTGTATAGATAAACATTTTTTTAATTTCAATTTTGTCAACCTAGGCAGAATTATCAGTAGAAGATAATAATTAAAACGGAATTTTACAAAGTCATCAAAATGTTCATTGTTGTGTGATTACAGTAGAAAAGATTGCAACCTACCCTCGGTCATTGATCAGTGCACGCCACTGGTACCTACCTACATATAAATGTAATATAGATTGCAGCCTACCCTCGGTCATTGAGCAGTGCACGCCACTGGTACCTACCTACATATAAATGTAATATAGATTGCAGCCTACCCTCGGTCATTGAGCTATGCACGCCACTGATACGTACCTACATATAAATGTAATATAACTATCTGTGGCGTGCAGTCCATACAGGCTGAAAAGCTGTGCCTACCATTTTTATGTGATACCACACATGATTCCCAGCTGCTTCCAACCGTCTGGAGCCAGTGAGACCATAGCATCACCAATTAGGGTATGTTGTGAGGCTGAATGTATTGAGAAGGGAAGAGGGAGGTGGGTAGGTACCTGGATATTCGAATCTGGTCACCAAACACAGCTAAAGCCATTTCAAGCAACGTTTCGATTATAAATGGTGATCTTTCACCAGAGCGATAATGTCAGTATCTACCACTCTGGTACGTGTCGCAAATATATAAATAAAGTATTCATTTATTCCTGATGACAGGATTGCTGTCGAAACATGTAGATATTTATGTATATTTATAAAGTGGTGAAAACAAAGTATATATTTTAATTAATTTATTAATAAAAACATTGAAAACCTGAAGCTATTTGTATTAGATAATAAGGAAATATTATTTTATTTATGATTTATTACTTTTGTTTTTATTTTTTTTAAATATATTTTTGCAGAAATATTTTAGAGTAAGATTCTTGTGAAAATTTCATGTTTTAGGTTTGTTACATATGTTTTTATTTCTTTATTTTATTAAGGTGATTTTTCACAAAAACGGCGCTATACAAATCATCCAATTATTATTATTATACATATTTTGTAAGCTTGTCTGTAAATTTTGAGTTTTAAATATCAATCTCCCATTAGACAAACTGCAAAAAAGTCGTTTATCGGTACTTCTTGAATTGTGTTTTTTTTTCTTTTGTAAAATGTAAATAAAAAATAATAAAATGAATAAATTGCAAAATAACACAATTTAATCTAATAAAATTTACTTGCGCACGCCGGGATTCGAACCCGCGTCATCCGGATTCGTAGCCAAGGATCGTAACCACTCAACCGCCGAGACCGCCATAAAATAAAACGTTAAGAAAATCAAACCATAAAATAAATTAAATGTCACCTAATGAAAAAACAGTAAAAGGTAGTTTTTTCCATAAATTTTGTAATTTTTGCTCATTATTCAGTTGACCAGAATTTCATACCCGAACTTGAAAAACTGCACACAGCCTACCTCAGATCATAGGGCAATGCACGCCACTGGATTGAGGCTACTATGTAGATACGTACGTTCTTACGACCGCTAGACCAAAGGATTAGGGGTGAGAATTTACGCGTGACCAAATTTAATATTCTCTGTTTATTTATTAACTAGTTTATTACAGTAATAACAAGCACTATTTGTAACAACAAGTTTAGTACAGTAATAACAAGTTTAGTACAGTAATAACTAGCACTGTTTATAACAAGTTTTGTACAGTAATAACAAGCACTGTTTATGACAAGTCTAGTACAGTAATAACAAGTTTAGTACAGGAATAACAAGCGCTGTTTATAATAAGTTTATTACAGTAACAAGCGTTGTTTAAAGCAAGTCTAGTACAGCAATAAAAAGCGCTGTTTATAACAAGTTTTGTACAGTAATAACAAGCACTGTTTATAATAAGTTTACTACGGTAACAAGCGTTGTTTAAAGCAAGTCTAGTACAGCAATAAAAAGCGCTGTTTATAACAAGTTTTGTACAGTAATAACAAGCACTGTTTATAATAAGTTTATTACAGTAACAAGCGTTGTTTAAAGCAAGTCTAGTACAGCAATAAAAAGCGCTGTTTATAACAAGTTTTATACAGTAGTAACAAGCGCTATTTAAAACAAGTCTAGTACAGTAATAACAAGCACAACATCTGAAAATAAATTATTACTTAGGTTTTGTCGCGTTTTATAATGTTTATCGATCATAAATAATAAGGCTATGTCAAAACGGTTTCTATGCGATATCATTGCCTCTTTTGGTTTATGTGTTAGAAAATGCCAATGTAACAACATGAATTATTTTTTAAAGTTCCACGATATTATAATGAGTAATTCCTTTAGCAGATAAGTGTAATTCAATATTCCTGGTTAGGTACTCTTTCATAAACATTTAAAATACAATTTATAAATTGAAATTCAAATTCAAAAAATCTTTATTGTACAAACAAAAGTTTAAAAAAATACAAAGGGTTTAGCTTATAAGTACATCCCATTTCTTTCAGTTAACCCACAAAATACATATATGTTTATGTTAATAAAATATTTAAAATACTAATTCGATTTATTACAAATTATTGAAGCTTATACACCTCATTGTAATATTTAATAATTGAAGACGATAATATTAACAAATCCTAAATGAAATACGACATTGAAAAAAAAAACACAGAAAACAAAAAGGAAAATAAAAATCTTTAATCAAATCTCAAGTTCGATGTCAGGTTGCTACAGTGCCTGCCACCTGCAACGCAACTTAGACATATTTTATCAAGTCGACGACCGCGCGACGAGATAAAGCAACCTGACTCGACCTTCTAAAAAATGACCACGAATATCGCTTAGCGGTTAGGTCATTATAGTATATATGGACCTCCCACACGACTGGTTTGACCCATACTAACTAAAACCACCACGTCGAAAGGTTCAAGCCTACCAACTTTAGGAAAGAGTTAGACTTTTCAACGCGGTGGCTTCATTTAGTATCGCACAAACCAGTCGTGTGGAAGGCTCAATAGTAGTTGTAGTTACACTGTATATGTTGGGTAAAGTGAGAACCTAACCCAATATCATTGCAAATCCCTTTCTACAACGGCTAAAATACTTATAAAATAGGATTGATGGCACAGACCACTGACGTCAGAATGAATAGACTTGACTTAACATACCATTTCGACAACTGGAGGCAAAGGTGACATGACACCCATTTTGGTACCAGCCTAGTTCACTGCCGTCCTCGTATGTTTCGCGTGATTTTGACTGCGGTAAGCAAATTACAAAACATTTATTATTGAGTCCAACTAAATACTCTTGCTGTTTTAGTGAAATTGGCGGCACGCCTAGGTCGCCCCCACCCCCCTTATTTTGGTTACTCCCCCTTGTGTGTTAGGGCATCACTATGAATTAATTTCTCTGTGGATGGTACAGACTTAGTAACTTGACTAAAGAGCTGGGACACAGGGAAGATTGAACCTGCCATGTAAAATTGTTTCTTGGACCACTCGACCACCATTGAGGTATATAAATAGAGTCTACGTTCTTTGCTAAATCAGTGCAAAATATAGTTCCCGTGCATGAAATACAAAGGGGGGTGAAGCGACTGTCGATTTCGCCCGAATCATTCCGACCTCAAACGAATTGAACGAACGGAGTCACCGCGCCATGATGCACAGTGGCTTCTGGCCGCTGCGGCTCAGAGCATTTGAGTTACCGGCGTGCCTACTTCATTATTTGCTTCTAAAGTTTTTTTAAAATTAAAAAACCCAAATTACACGAATGTAGATTATGGTAAAACCGATGAAAGGTCACACCATTGTTACGAAATGTCCAGTCATGTAAGCATTTTGCAAGTAAACTGTTGGTTTTCCAAATACGAGTAAAATAAAATTATTTTTTATTTTTTATTCGCTTTGCAACGAAGACTAATTACATGGAAAGGTGATTTTTTAGTATTTCTGAAATTTGTGTATCGATATAACCATATGTATTAGACGTTAGAAGTGAAATAACACAAAACTGCGCTATATAAATGCTTTGCTACTATTATTATTATTATGTTAGATAAATAAAAATAAAAAACGAAAACAAATTCACAGATCAAAATTATAAATAAAATAACAGTGTAAAAAAATTAAATACGATGTTCTTCCTTTGCGCGTTATTCCTTGTTTACTAATAAACTGTCCATCTCGAATGTCAAGGATAACCTCAAAGCAAAATGTACATGGTTATAATTCTTTAAAAATCGTCATAAATCTGCAAAAATGTTTTTTTAAAATAATTAATCATATTTGTTAACAGACCATACATATTAAATAATTAATCATATTTGTTAACAGACCATACATATTAAATAATTAATCATATTTGTTAACAGACCATACATATGAAATAATCAATCATATTTGTTAACAGACCATACATACTACGTGCCAGTCATTTCAACAGTTAGTTCGTCAACATCTTTTAAGTTGAACATGAGCTTCTTTGCTCAAAATTCTGATTGAATTTCACTTCCCTCGTTCCACCGTTTATTGGTTTATACGAGAATTCTCTTATGTGAGTACCCCACAAGAGTCCCGACTGCTCCCAACCGCGTGGAGCCAGTGAGACCATGCCATCCACAATTGGGGTATGTTGTGGGGCTGAAGGTAGTGGGGTGGGGAATGAGATGGGGAAGATCAAGGTGGGAAAATACCTGGCTATTCAGATCTGGCTAAATGCCAAAGAGGATTGTTGAGGAAGGAAGTATAAAAAGTAAGTAAAGTAAAAATAGTGATCGGTGATAAGGGTTTAATTCGGATAACCAACAACAAAATATCAAAGACCTTGGTGTTGCCATAGTAAAAAATCTACAAGAAAATGCCAAGGATTGATAAAATTTACTTCGAGAAAACTTCGTAGATCATGCACAAACCATTCAATTTCCTTGGTCAGAATAAGGAACTCCAGTCCAATTCTTTTATTTTTATTTTTATTATTATCAATAGTGACTTTCAAACTTAAATACCAGCATATTTCTTTTTTTTTTCTAAAGTTAGTTTTCATGGATAAATAAATTTTCAATTTTTCAAAGGCCGCCAAAATGCTCCAAATCGTCAATTTGATCAATTTTGAGGTTAGAATATCAAATTCAAAACTTTACCGTACATAATACTATATTCTATTCATGGTAAACCATAACTAAATATAAGTAATAAAATTATGTACCTTTTTATAAACTTTAACTCAAGGAATAATACTCGTAATAATATTGACCATTAACATCATCATAATATCCGTATTTATAATTGGTTTGATCATGAATACTCTAATTTCTTTCATGATTAATAGTTGTTTATATACGAGTATATGTATGAACAACGATTATAGAGCTTCAAGTCACCCAAATTAAGTTTAAATTTCGCCAAAACTAAAAGAATACACGTTTTAAATACAAAACAACATCAAAAAATATTTTTTTCATACTAATCCGAAAACAGAATGCTCACGCGACGTCAGATGTTCCAAATGCAATGGTACCAATATAACATGGTGTTTTTATGAGCTGATTTTTTATTCACTTTTAAATAACGATTTATAAATTCTACGTATAATTATATATAATGAAAGTTATATATTCAGAAACGTCGTTTGCTGATCTATATGAATATGTATATTTTAAGGTCATTATATTTTTCACTGAAGTTACCTATTGTATCTGAATAATTTGTAATAAATTATTACGTACGTTTTAAGGTTGGATATCGATATAATGCTGTTTGACTTATTCGGCCAAATACCCTGATGCCATCTTCTATCGTTCTCCCGGTGACGAGGATCGGTTCATGGTTCCCCGGATCGCCTGCTTGAGCTAAATTATTAGTTTGATTGAAAATAAAACAAAAAAACAGTTGTCCGTGTGCAAAAAGTGGTTTACCCATAAATTTGATTTTGTTTTTCGTGTTTCTTTGGTTGACGGCTGAGTCTGGAGATATTCGGGAGTTCAGTGGTATTTAGTTATTTAATTTTTTAAGTAGGGGATAAAAAAAAATCAACAGACAGGAATTAAATAATAAGGGAAAAGTAGACCCAAAATGCATGAAATAAATGAAAAAATGGCAGAATCAACACACAATGCTAGAACACGATTAGATAGTATACGATACCTCACTCGACCTAGCTGTCAAACACGAATTTTTCAAAAAAATTCCTTGTTTCAAAAAAAAAAGTTAGACTTCGTTCTACTTCATGCGTAGTTTAATATTGTTTTCGTTCATTCTACCAACCAAAGGATAAAAAAATATAAGCCAACGACATTGAGGGCTCCTTGAACTCTGCGTAGAGGTTCCCCGGACTTTCATATTGTAGCTGCTAGCCGCCCTCTGGGCACTATTTCCGCGATGTTTTATTAGTAAAAGAAATTCTGTCCATAAATCCTCCCACTGATTGCACACTCACAACAAAAGAGAGAAAATAAACCTCACTTGTATAAGATCATCTTCTCGCAGATAGTTTTATTTTTATTTATTACTTATTACTAGGGACCTGAAAAACTCGCGTTACTAATTGCAAAAAACGGTATTATTTTTCGTCTATTTTCGCGTTTGGAGAAATTCGCGTTATTTCAGTGAAATTCGCTTCATTTTTTGAGAATGTTTTTTTTTTCATTGTGAAAATGGGGTTAGTTTTCAGCAAAACGTACGTATTTTGCAACAAAAGAATTTCATATTTTGATGTTGTCTTCTTTAATTGAAAATTCAATAAATAATGACAGTACGCGGCGCTTTCAACATGAAGCTGCATTCCAGTTTATGGCTATTCAAGCTTATTAAAAATATAGACAAAGAAATATTTCGAATAAACAATATAAATTTCTTATTTTAAAATACCAGAATGTCAGAAAAAGACTAAATTCGCGCAAAATCAGATGGGTTTTTATTACCTCTTAGATATTATATTGTCGCTGTTATTGCTTAGGCAACATTTAGATGTTTAAGTATATTGTTCGCGTGCAGTTTCTATAATTTCGGCTTTTCACTCCCCGTAGAATGTCTCTCCGCGACATTTCGCGAAGCGGGGGAGCCCGAGTAATACCTTTGAAAATCCTTTGATCTCTGTAGAGCAATTTAAATACCTTCCTTCGTATGGTGGGGGATCGGGGGGCCAAGTCTGTATCTTTTGCGTTGGCTAATGCAACTTAAATCACCTTTAAACAACACATTTTGATAGTTTGGTAGTCCGTATTGCCTTAACGAAGTTAAGTTTGCGTTTAAATTTATTTATTTAATATCAACGGTATAAATATAACATAAACAATAATTACATGTCACAGTTAACTACAAGCATAATAATGCCTACGACTACGAATCCGAAGGTCGCGGGTTCAAATCCCGGCGTGCGCAAGTAAATTTTATTTAATTAATTTGTGCTGTTTCACGATTAATTAATTTAAAAATAATAAATAGTATATTTGGGCACGTTCCAGAATGGAAGATACTCTTAGTATCGCCCCCATGAAAGACCACCATATGAATTGAAACGTTGCTTGAAATGGCTTTAAGCCGTGTTTGGTGACCAGATGTGAATAGGCAGGTATTTCCCCACCTTCCTCTTCCTCTTCTCCTTCCCCTCACCAATACCTTCAGCCCCACAACAGTCCCCAATTGGGAATACCATAGTCTCACTGGCTCCAGACGGTTGGGTGCAGTTGGGACTCATGTGCGGTATTCATATAAAAAAATGCAGTACACATCAGCGTTCTAAATATGGGCAACAGCATGAGGCCAAATATCACCATAGAGATAAGACGGGCTTCAGTCAATTAGAAGCGCTCGTCGGGTATGGATCTCCAATTATAACTGCAACATGTCACACGTCGTTCTGCAAAAGATAGAGAAAAACAATGTTGTAACCTTTCGTCTGTTTTACCATAATCGATATTCTTGTAAATTGGCCTTTTTAATGTTCAAAACTCAAGGAGCATTTGAAGTTGGCACGTCGGGAAGGCAATTGCTCCGGCCAACAGCGCCGCGCTCAGCCGTGCAGCGACTCCACAGTTCGTTTGTGCTCGGAATAATTCGGGCGACATCGACAACCGCTTCATCCCCCTTTGTACATCACGCGCGGGAACAATATGTTACACTGATTTTGCAAGGAAGACTCTATTTATATACCTCAATGGCTTCAGATGTATATTCGAGTATTATAACTTTACACATGCGATTTATACAACAAAAGGATATAGATGAACCTAGGTACCTACATTATTTTTTTTAAATAATCTTTACAAAAGGAATTATTGACATCGAAATTCAAAGTTACCGAAAATGGCAAAAATGGGATTAATATGAGGAATTTTGCCCTCCTTGCTTTGACAAACATTACATCATTTTTTCAGATGTTCAATATTGTTCATCATCTTTCCACTAACTTTGTAAAATTAACAGCAGGAACAAAGAAATTTATTATTGAATGATTGGAAAACGATAAGTTAATTGAAAAATTGTTGGATCACAATAATAATTCACGTATTTTTTCATTTCCTAGACCAGAGGTTCCCAACCTTATTAGTCTCACCGCCCACTTTTGGACTATATTTTTCATCAGCGTCATCGCCCCCGATCTCCAGCTTTTTGCTCTTGATTTTACATATTACATTATGCAGTAGGCACCTACTACATTATTGGTCACCTGACAACAGGTCCCGAGAAACCCGGTTAGGTGTTACAATACAGTAAAGAAAATGTTAAAACAAAACTGTTAGTTCATTACAATAGTTAATTTATATAGCGCAGTTTTGTGAAGGTTCACCTCGAGGACGCATTACATTAACTAACCTAACCTAATATAATTAGAAAATAACAGATAATTTGCATACATACAGTATGCAAATTAAAATTATGGCTCAAAACATTCACAAGTTCATATATATATATATATACATCAATAGAATAATTCATTTTGTTGCATAATTCTTTCAACGATGTACTTACGACAAATTTGAATTTATAAGGAATATTTTTTAAAAATATTTTTGTTGCCCTTGGCCCCCATTTCGCCGCCCCCTTATATCACCGCTCCCTTGGATCTCTACAACGCCCCTTGGGGGGGGGGGGGCGGGTTGCCGCCCCCGTTGGGAACCTATTTCATATTCGAAATGTTGCTGGAGCAGCTTTGCTCTGCATATAACCAAATTCAATAGATATACGAGGTGTGTTCAAAAGAAAAGGTGAATTTTAAGTATTTATTTATTCATCAATATCCATTTTCTCCCCTTCAAAGTAACCCCCCTCAGATATAATGCACTTATGCCAGCGCTTCTTCCAATCCTCGAAGCACTTCTGGAATACGCTTTTCGGTATGGCCATCAGTTCGTTCTTCGATTCTGACTTTATCTCATCAATTGTGGCAAAACGCTTTCCTTTCAATGGTCTCTTCAGTTTCGGGAATAGGAAAAAGTCGCAGGAAGCCAAATCTGGTGAATACGGTGGTTGAAGCATGATTACGGTGTTGTTTTCACGAACAAGCATTGATGTGTGAGCTGGTGCATTATCGTGTTGCAAAATCGATGATTGGTTTTTCCACAATTCCGATCGTTTGAGCAGTATTGCTACACGCAAACGTTGCATAACTTCCTTGTAGTATTCCTTATTAACCGTACGACCTGTTGGCAAGAACTCATATTAATATATGACAAACATATGTGTACCAACATAACTCAAAAATTCAAAATTCACCTTTCCTTTTGAACACACCTCGTAACACACAATAATACACGCAACTCCTGACATTTACCATTCATTAAGATGGCGACATGCTACACCAGCGCCCCTAGCGTCACGAGTTAACAAAATTGGGGTTTTCCATACTTTTTAATAGATTTTCTGTGAAATGTATTCTCAATATATTATATAGACATCGTTTTTTTTTAATAGGGCACACTAGCAATTTGAATAGGGTCAGCAGTCAGTTAACCTAACTTTGGCTTCAATGGAGTCCCGAACCTGTGCTGGTCACTTAAATTTACGTCAAGCATGTCTATTAATAAAAAAATTCTTGTGTTTAATTCGTCCAAGTCCACTTAATTATTTTTCATGCAATTTAACGCAAATCAGATTTAATAAAAAAAGAGAAAAAAATCGTGTCTATGTCTACGAAAGACTAGTTAGAAGATGTTTCCACTGAGGGTGACTACATTATTAACGTTCATGTTATTCTATTTGTGGTATTTACACGTGTATTTTTTTACCACCAATGTATTTAGCTCTCGATATGCGTTTTATTATTCCACTAATACGTGGCTAGTTAGATTTTCATGTGCTCTCATTACGATTGTGAATAATACTTAAGTTAATAGGTAACTATTAATGTAAATGCTCCACTCTACTCCCCCGGTGCACGTTACGGCAGATGGATTTGTTTTTCAGTTAGGCATGTAATTAAATTTGTATGATGCTTTATCAATCTGCGTATGGCGTATGCAGATGCATTTTCATATCGGACGCCCAATGTCCCTGTATTTAGACATGGGCGACATTGAATGAATAAATTCAATGTCGTAACACACTACATCTGATTCTCAATTTAATACGGAATTAATTCTTTATTCTTTAGCTTGCGCGTTGCAACCCTGCATTTTTTTAACTCGCGCCACCATAATTACGGCGTGGACACTGTGCAAAGTCGACGGAGATATTCTGCAATGTGTAGGACTCCATCTAACGTATAGAATCCTGTGCCGCAATACATAACAACTCGTAAGTTATCGTTCACAGTCCGCAGCGGTAAACCGCCTCTAGTCAGTCTGTCAATAATTCCGAGGAGCGAGAATTCGCTTTCGCAGTCCGTATTCCCTAAAATTCCACATTCAGTTTTGACGTCATAGTTGCTATGTCTCTGGTTTGTCGATATCAAGTTGCAAGGTGGAAGTTAGTCAAGTCACTGCGAGACACTAGTCAGAAGTTCCTAATTTATTCCTTTATGCCTGTAGCGATGCCGTTCGTGTTAGTCCCAGCGCGGCCAAGCCGTCAGTTTCACTAGGCGGGCTTAATTTTTAAATATGTTATTTCCGACACTAGCACAATTTGCAATGCGAAAAACTCCCCCGTTTTTATTCATTTATTATTAGAATTTTGTTTTATGAATTAAATGAATAAATTCACAAGACTGGGTGAATTGGACTAAATCGATTCACTACTGCGAATGAATTTTCCGTGTCTACCCTATAGTACTAGAGGACCTTGTTATTGAATAGATTTGTCCATAGCGCACAGCCGGTAGCCGATGCAGATGAACAATATTTGTGCTTCCGGTTTATTTTTATTTATTTATACATTGTGCAGTAATATTACACAATAGTTTTAAACTATAATTAATGACGGTGTTTTATAATGGGTAGTGTAAGGTAGATTTGAGAAGGTGGTACTGTGAATAGAAAATTATTCAAAAATAATAATATTTGAATGATTTGTATAGCGCCGTTTTTGTGAGAAATCACCCCAAGGGCGCTGTACAAATGTTCTTTTTTTTCCAATGCTTTATCTTATCACTAACTCTAGACGATCTGTTATTACTGCTTATGGCTAATAAATTGCATTCACCGGTTCATCGACCTGGAATACCAAACTATATGTACAATGCATTTGACCCATTACAGATTATTAATTTTATGTACAGGCAAATAATATTATACAGGACCTGGCAGGTCACTCGAGATAAACACTGTTTATTAGCGAAATTTATATACGGTTCTGCACGCAGAGGACATAATATTGCGAAACACTTGTTATTGGAGATATTATTTAATCCTGGTATTTATTTTATAGATTATTTATGTTCTTGCTCGATTTTATGAAAGGAAAAATATATTTTATGGGGGTGGTACAGTACAGGGATGTGATTAGAATTTATCCGCCTAATGTGATTCGTCCCTCGATAAGAAGTGGATTGAAGTATGAAGCTTCGAAAAATGTTTAAGGAAATTCCATTTAAGGTAATAAAATTTGCATATTCAGACAGATAAAAATCTGTTTTACATTGACGTCGTTAATATTTTTACATATGACATTTTACAGCAAAAAATTATGGTGAACTAATCTCTTATGCAGACGATACTGTATTATATTAATAAAAAAATCAATGTAAGTTTGTTTGTTTGTCCTCGATGTTCTCGAAAATTACTCTACCGGTTTCGCTGAAAATAGGACAATTTGTTTTTATTAGTGCCGGGAAGGTTTAGAAAGTTTGAATGAAATCAAATATGTAAAACTGTTGCTATAACGTTTTGAAATTAGTATGAAAAACGTTGAACCCGCCATGTTTTATTGAGGTTAGCCCTTAGATATAACACTCTGGTTAGTCACAGATGGCATATTGAAAAGAAGGTTTATTTGGGTAAAATATTTTCAAAATGTAAAACACGAGTAGGTACCTACTTAAGAACTTTATGATTTAGATATATGATATTTTGAATAAATAAACGTTTGGAAAGAAACAAAATATTCTAATGAATGTTTCTTTATTTGGAGATATGTAGTTACTTTCGCTGTCAAATCAATTATGGCACCCTAATGACAAGCAAGAATTCACAACTTCATAACTTTATTTTAAAAAAAGGCCGGGTACACATTAGCTAGTTATTAATAAAAGCTCCAACGTGGGAACTAGTTAACAAATTTGCAAATAATGATATAAATATTTTTTAAATATAGTTTGATAACAACCTTCTCACAGTTAACGCAAAAAACAACATATCTCTTATTCTCCTTATGTAAAATGTCTAAACAAAACATTAATATCATAATCCATGATAAAAAATGTGAAAATGAAAACTGTAAACAAACTGATAAATGTACTATAATCAACTCTTCCTCCGAAATTAAATACCTCGGTGTGATCATTGATCAAAACTTTAAATGGAATAGACGTATCACATAGCTAGTAAAGAGAATAAGGAAATGTATATACATTAACCCTTACCACTCCTTTGTAGGGTGCCAGCCGACATAACTATTTGTACGCTACAACTCAGTTGTCGGCTGGCGGCCGACAAGATAAGACGTGCGCGCGCGGTGTATTTTCGCCCGCAAAACTTGACACGTGACGTTGTATCTTGTGATTATTCAATAAAAAAACATTTAAATTCACGTTTTAATAAGATTTTGACTGTTTTCCGATTATGTTTTACTATAAAATAACCCTTTTGTATCTGCCTATCAATAATTTAATATTTTGACATTATTTAAATTAGAGTTGGCTGACAACAAATATTAAAAAATAATGGAGTGGTAAGGGTTAACATATTTATTAGCCTAACGAATATTTTAAATGTGAAAATAATCAAAAATGTGTACTATGCCCTTGTTCACTCTTTTGCTTATCTACGGCATTACTGGTTGGGGAGGATCTTATAAAAATGTGTACTATGCCCTTGTTCACTCTTTGCTTATCTACGGCATTACTGGTTGGGGAGGATCTTATAAAAATGTGCACTATGCCCTTGTTCACTCTTTGCTTATCTACGGCATTACTGGTTGGGGAGGATCTTATAAAAATGTGCACTATGCCCTTGTTCACTCTTTGCTTATCTACGGCATTACTGGTTGGGGAGGATCTTATAAAAATGTGTACTATGCCCTTGTTCACACTTTGCTTATCTACGGCATTACTGGTTGGGGAGGATCTTATAAAAATAATTTAAATTCAGTAAAACTTTCACAAAGAATCATCATAAAAGTAATACTTAAAAAATATATTTAAATATATAAATCTCAACGAAATCACTTTTCACCCTATTTCCAGTACCAAATGTTGAGGATACATTTAAGCAAGTTTCTATTATAAAAATGTGCAAAGAGAAAAATCTTAAAGAAAATCAGGAATATTACAAGCTTATGAGAAATGGAAATCAATTCATAACACCTAATTTTAAAACAACTCAAATGCAAAACCGTTATATTTATCAAATCATAAGAAACTACAATAACCTCCCCATTGAAATGCGCTCTATTAATGATCTATCAGAACAAATAAATAAAATTAAACTCTTCTTTAAAAAAACTTACATACGTAAATATTTCACTCAAAAAACATTTTATAAATAGAAGCAAATTATACATTAAGTAACTACCAAGTTAATAATCGTGACTCCCTTATCAGAAACAAGAACTCCTCTTTTCTGATAAGGTATACACGATCAAGAATAATACCCTTTAATTAAATATACTCGTATTTTGTAAATTACTTGTAATGCAATTTATAAGATATAAAAAAAGTTAAAAATAAATAATAATAAAATTTAATGTGCAAAATTGAAACTATGAATTACATGGGAGTTAAATTTGAATTACGCCCGAAAAAAAATTACATAAAGTTTTGACGCCCCCCGTAGTCTGGAGCCCGCGGAATATGCCCCCACTGAATCCACATAGCTTCGCATCTGCCTGTGCCCATCTATCAGATTCAAGTCGACCTTTACGTCATTGCTCGATTTGTCCTCGAGTTAATGAACCATTACTATTCACCCGCAATTCACAAAACGACTCGTTTCTTCTTATTTGTGTTTCAGTAGCAGTACACTTCTTTAGAAGCTAGCGGACTACAATGGAGTACTGATACCAACCCTGATGTATGGCAGTGACGCATGGAACTGGCAGAAGAAGAATAAAAGTAGACTGAATGCTGTGGAAATGAGATCTCTGAGGCGAATGTGTGGTAAAACCATGAACGTGCTTATTAAAGAATGCAATGCTGATGTAAGCGTAATGAGTAAGATTAAGAAAGGGACGCTTAGATGGTGTGGATGATGAAGTAGTTGATAAGTTGGTCATGTCATATCTTTTTGGGATGATCCAGTTTTATTTTTTCATTTCAACGTTGTTAGCAGACCGATTGCCATATGTAGTGTACAGACCCAGCGTACCTACATGCTGAGTCTGTTCCCCTGTTGATCCCCTCCACGCAGGTGCACGTGCGTGAACCTCGACGGACACGAGCGAAGCGAAACACTCGTTCACAGTTGATGTTGGCTTTAAGAGAACGGGTCGTTTTGGCGATTCGTTTTTGTGATTTAAAAAAAAAAAAAATTATTATTATTTTTTTAAATTCAGCAGGACCAATCTTCCATATCACATGAGGTATGGTACATAAAAAAAGTAAAATAGGAATATAAAAATATAAACATATACATAAAAAGAAAATGAAGCAAAAATAAAAATAAAAGAAAGAAAATAAAAAAATAAAAACATATAAGTTATTCACATAAAATACATTAAATTAAATTAAATTAAGGGATTTTCTTTCAGAGAGGTAGCCGCATCCATCGCTCATTTAGTGGAGAGCTGATCCACTCGGATGCAGCCACGACAATAGCGTAGGTTGACTTTCGTGTCCTGCCCCAGAAGCTAGTTAGTCGATGGCGAACTAAGGAGAGGAATGAGTGGACACTTCCTTAAGTGAACATCGTAGAGGCACTTGGAAGTTGTAGAAGTTGCTTGTATACATTGTTGTAGCACACCCTCAACTTGTCCCATTGCGCTGCTGAGTATTGTGTCCACAGCTCACATGTGTATAGGGCAGTGCAGTGCCTTAAAAATCAGTTTCCTGATAGCGTCGCTACAGTAGAACCGCCTTGAGAGCATTCCGGCGCGTATATTAATGGCTCTTCTTTGTCGTTCCATATCTTCCATATCGTTCATGTCTTCTATAATGAATGAGCTACCAGTATCTGTTTTTCCTCCTACATTTAATCAAGGCACGCATTAACAAATCCCTTCCTACAGCCCGCTCCTTAACGCGCCTCACAGTGCTGTGGCGCCTAACCGTGCCGTGTCACCCAACCGGGTTGCGATATACTTCTCCTGTATGTGCTCCGTATAGACAGGGGTCCTCTTGTGAGGCGTCAAATATATATATTTTAAATAAAAACACTTTTTCCGTTCATTCGCTCTGTATGACCAAACCTGGTGATTGACCTTTTGATTTCTGCAGCCGTAAAGTTTGAGAGCCTTTGCGGAATGGATCTTTATGAATTAGTTATTGAATTGCATAAACATATAGAGGTGCAACACTGAAAAAAAGTCACTATCCACTTGTAACTTGTAACTGGAATCAGGACAAAATGTGGGATCGTTTCTAATGTTTTATTCAGGTGTAATAAACATGTATAATAAATGATTAATTACAAGAATATCTTCAGGTTAAAGAATTCGCTAGACTCCTGAGAAATCGTATATTTCTAGAACGAAACAAACAAACATAGAATTGTAATTGTGACTTTAGTAGTTGGGTAAGAGAAGGGCACAAGTGCTCAGACATGGCTTTGAAAAACAGGTTTTGAAAACGTATGTTGATGGCTCAACAATGTTTAAATTCAATATACTCGTATAACTTACTAACTAACCATCACGCATAACCTAACTACCTAACAACTCGATCTTGGCATACATTTCTTGCTTCATTCACATTCATACATCGTCTTCTTCTGTTATTCCGACTTCTGACATGGCCCGACTCAAGTATTTGACTCACTTGATGGTGCCATGTCTCGGGCGTCCCCGGTTTCTTCTTCCACTCACATTTGCGTCATATATTCTCCTGACACTATTTTCTTCGTTCATTCGCTCTACATGCCCAAACCATATCTAACCGTCCCTTTCTTAATCTTACTCATTACGCTTACATCAGCCTTGTGTTCTTTACGAATCTCAACATTTTTCACACGATTATACATGACTTTACCACACATTCGACTCGGAGATCTTATTTCTACAGCATTCAGTCGACTTCCATCCTTCCTCTGCCAGCTCCATGCCTCACTACCACACATCAGGGTTGGTATTAGCACCCCACTGTGGACTGCTAGCTTCGCTTCTTTGGAAAATTTTTTGTTAGCGCCAACCCCGTTCAATATATAAACCACCATTGTCTTGTTTTAGAAGAGTTTTATTTTCCAATTACCCCCTACTCTATATTACCCCATCTCTGCCCATATTCCATCTTATATCCTCCATTACCTTAGTGAGCGGGTTTAAATATAAGATTGCTATCAGCAAGTGCCGCTAGCACATAAAACACAGTTTGCAATTCTTTGTAATAAATTACATAAAAGCCCTACAGTAGCAATAGGCAGCCCGCTCACTGGGTAGAGAAGATTATCTCCACATTTATACACCTCTAACCATAGTTGACACTGGAAGAGGGAGAAATGTTTCCTGGCATTGTACACAAAAAAATTACATTACGATATATAACCATTTGTTATTTTATTTTAATTCGCTATGTACCGGTTTCGACACGTCCTTCGAAACCGGTAGTAAATTAAGTAACAAATGTACATGGTAAATTAAAATGTCTAGAAATTGTGTCCAAAATTGATATTTACATCGAGAAGAAAATCCTTAGAACTGTTGTCTACACCGATTTGAAAGAATATTGGGACATGCAGAGGAGCTCTAAAAAAACACTTCGTATCAGTTTAATTACAATGTCAGTCAATAATAGTCAAATAATGCATATTAATTAATTTAAAGCCTTTTTTATTATTTATTAAGTTAAAAGAAATACATACCTATTTCACTTTCTTAACTTAACTACATACAATTTTTAATTATTTTATTGAAGTATTTAAAAACCTCATTGTAATATTTAATCATTGACGAAGTCAATAGATGTCTCATATAAATAAAAAATCGGATATTTATCCGAGACATTAACTAGTTCGCAAATTGTGTTCGTGAAGAACTTTGTAATCATCATAAAGATAGCTGCCAATAATATGGGATTAAAAATGGAGGATAATATTGATATTTGAAGTCTTGAATTTGAGATATGATATCGATGAAGATGACATAAATTGAACTTGTCTCATTAGCTAAGTTGGTAAAGCGGTTGTCCCGGAAAGACAGAGATCCTGGGTTCGTGTCCCAGATGCGACTGATATCTTTTTTTATTTTCTGTTGTTTTTTCGGTTTCATGTTTCATTTAGGTTACGTTAATATTATCTTGTTCAATGATCTACATACATATTATTCTTAACCTATTTTAATACATGTATTATATATCATATATTATTTATATACCTTACATATTATTCCTATATTATATATAATAGCTATCTTATTTATTATTCTATTATATTATACATTGTTATTTTGCTAACTTATTTTGAGATTGAACAGTTTTTTTTAATGTTTTTACTCGATTCACCGTTTTCAGGCTATCGGGAAGGAGATTGAGCTAGGTAAAGTATTCATTTTTTTTTAGATTACAGGTTATTTTTTTAAAATTATTTTTTAAACCCATACTAAAAACAAAATACTTTTTTTATGAAATATATATATTGTATCTTCTTCTTCTTTTATATAAAGAGGAATATCCCGGACGGGAAGTTAAGTATAGAATTGAATTACTTTAGAGAAGGATTAATCAATTACATTCCACCATCATTTTTTTACATCAACATGTTTGTGTAGCCGGAACTTCCTCTTTCTCATTACCTCCCCCCCCCTCCCTCCACTCCCTTCAGCGGCATGCATTGCTCTATGACCAAAATTAGGCTGTGTATAGATTTTCAAATTTGGGTATGAATTGTCCATGAATATTTGGAAATGGCGATTTTATCATCATCTTTTGCTGATTTTTGTCGCCAAATGAATAAATAAGCGTACATTAAAAAAAGTTTTTAAGAACTACACGCCACTGCAACCCACAACTCGCAATTGATGGACGAGTATAAAACGTATCGAGAATATTTCCTGTCCCGATCCTATCTTCCTCTTCCTCTTCCCCCTTCCTTCTTATCTCGTTTTTTTCTTTACCCTGTTAACTTCATAAATAAAACATCTGTATTTAACTGCTGTTAGCACAAGAAGCTTTATTGGCTTACCTTTTATTAAACTTTGTATACATATTTGTATTAAAACTGTTTTTTTCTTACGAATGAATAAATAAATATTCTTTAATTTAAGGATTGCATTCATATTCCAACTGACTTCGAGTTGATAATATTTTTAAACGTTAAAAATTATCAATATTAGTATAATGTTATTTATTTTGAAATAACTTATTGATCCTTATAAACTTCATTCTAATATATATTTAATCATTGAAGATAATATTAACATGGGAAGGATTGGGGTAGCCGTAGCTCAGTTGTCATAGAGCGCAGGTTCCGGATAGACCCTGCATGAATCCCAGCTGCTACCGTTATCTTTTTCTTTTTTGCGCCTTTTCAGTTTCGTGTTTCGATTTGGGAGTTGATTGTCTTCAATGATTAGAAATATAAGTGTAATATGTAAAAAAAACGAATGCGCCGTCAATGGCGAATGTGTTGAAAATCAGGTAAAACCTCGGATTCATTTGCATACTAGAATGATGTTTTCCCACCTTCTCTCAATGTGATTTTACAAGTTCCTGGGTATTTACGGAATACGTTTTTTTCAGATGAAGAAACATAATGTCGATTCTGACATCAAAATTAATAAGGGTCCTGCCTTAAAGTCTAATAAAATAAGTGTAGAAAAAATAAAGGCGCGGCAATCGTATAAATTGCTTTATATGCCATCACCAAGATGGCTCATAGGTAAAAGGATGCAAAGACACTATGATCCATGTTCATACATTTCATGATTTATTAAAAATTAAAGTTTTGTACATTTTTTTTAATTTTGACCTGGGGGGTAGCTAACGCAAAAGACAAAGACTCCCTCTTCAGGCTCTCTCACTGCCATCGTCAGACTGGGACAATTTTTCCTTAAACTACAAAATAAACTAGGCATAAAGAATAAAATAACAGTAATTCATATTGTTAAAAAAATCATTTTCACGTTAGTACCTATATTTGGAATATTATTAATATATATATATATATATATTAATAATAATAAAAAACTATTGTTATTTTATTCTTTACGCCTTGTTGTTTTATTGAGTTTGTTTATATTAATGATAAAAATAATTCCATTTTTAATGTTTTCTAATAATATTTTCTCGCTTATTTTTACTTTATTTAAAAAAATATTTTTAATTAATTACTTGCCTACTTTCATCAATTATTGTTAACTTTTGCTTATGTTTATAATTTTTCTAGTATACTTGTACTGTACATTCTGATGAGGGAAGCTTCGCTTCCTAAACATGTTGATATTTACATATTATACAGTGGTTTAAACAAAAAAAATCTAATTAATTTCATTAATAATGATGCCACAAAATAATTATACATTCACCGAAGAAATGAAAAAACAATTAAAACGTAAAAAAGGTAAGTTATGCCTGTTTTCCTGTGATGTCAAATTCGGAATTTAAATAAAACTTCACATCTGCATGCACTATATTTGTTATGAAATCGGCGTTAATCGGTATTGCCAACACATGAAAACATTTTAGTTCCACCCTAATTCATTTCTTTTTTATTTTGACTTTACGTGTTTCCATTTCACCCCGCCATCTATGTTTAAAGTCTAACAACCTTATGCAAGATCATCACTTTGTCTTCCAACTCTACTCTCCATGTCGTGTAACAAAGACCGCGGGAAATGATAGTTGTGAAAAAATCAATAAATCATGTGAAGCACACCAAAAACGAACCATAAATGAGTCGTTTTTGCCTGGTTTAGTTCATAATCCGCACCTGACATATTTATGTATACAGTCAGGTCCGGTTCCACGATATCTCGCGCCCTGTGTAGTGAGTACTGATTGTGATTCAGATTAACAATTCATACCCCCTGAACAAATAGATTTACCAAATCAATATGTCTCAATAGAGTCAATTTAATAATATTCCATTCCGCCATCTGTTTCAATCAACGCGAAATCAGTGCCAAATAGGTACCATACCAGTTACCTTAGGATTATAAAGTCGTTTCATGAGATAATGAGCTCTATAGCAGCTTTCTCTAGAGTCCATTATCATATGACATAAAACGATAAAATCGTCCGACAGATGACGCTAGGATCGTATATCGTATTAGAGATGGCTGATATCTGAAATGAGCGTCACTGTCACTGCGATAAACTTCGGTTCCAATTACAGGAAAATAAAGAGAAACATGTCGTTATTCTAGCTACTTTTTAGAACCAGCTCTCAACATTGAATATTCATTTATGATATTTTAGCTATATTTTGCATGATTAAAAAATAACACCCAAAAGAATTTCTTCAAAGGAGATCCTAAATAGAGTAACCGCAGAGTCATCGGGACATTTTAATAGAGGAGGAATATTGACCATCTCTAAATGTATGCTTTGACTGCAGGGAACTAAAGTCCATCCTTCTGATTGGGTGTTGGGTATGCAATGCAGCGATTTGGGCGTAAAGCACACGAAAATTATTAATAGAAAAATAGGCTCTACGACCGACTAACTACTAAGCAATTCGTAAAAAAAATCCATGGCAAAAATCGTACACTTCAGCACACTAGAGACTAGCCTAGAGGTGAGTTAATGTGTTGCCAGCGCAATATAAATCAAAATTATCCCATATTATCGGACATTATGGGTAATTTTTCAATGATTTAGGGAATAATTTCGGCGCCCCCTCAAAATTTGCGCATGTTTTTTGCACAGTATGAACGTATGGCAGATCCGGCGCTGTATGCGGTGATAGGAAAACTGAAACAAATTTACAGATTACATTGGCAGACAATTTATTCAACAATATATTACCAGTGGCGGTTTTCTCTAAAGAGCGATTGTGCAGTGAACCCCCGTTAAAAATATGAGAAAATAAAACTATCTTGAATACTACGGTCGAAGAGCAAGGAGATATTCCCATAAGTGGTGTTCGGAATTGGCTCAGCACATGCCTTGTAATTATTTTTTAAAACAGTTTTTATTCGATCATCTCAGAATATACGAAACGTCACATAATCTATATTATATGTGCAGTGACGATATATACATTTTTTCCAAGTGAACTTATAATAAACACCTGAAATTAGTTTCTTGCAAAATGTATTTTAATTTTTTTTCATCTTGTATATCTTTGGGAAGTTCGTTAAAACATTTTATGGCAGAATATGTGTAATGGTGTTGAGCGGTTGTTGTATTAAGTTTAGGGATTATTATTTGTACTGTGGTTCTCGGCCTGGTCCTCAATGACTCTTATTTTAGATTTTCGTTATGGATATGAAGTAATGAATTTTTTTGGTATATTGTATTTAAATCTAAGATTTTAAATTCGTTGAATAACTCGCAGGTAGAAAAATAAGATGGTTTTTTAGAATTATTTTAATCAGTCTTCTTTGGACTATTTCCAATGGGGCTAAGTTAGTTTTAAACGCTCCTGCCTAGCGTATTATTCCATATTCTAGAATTGATTGTGCTAAAGCACAGTAAACCTTCAGTAGCATAGACTTTTGAAAAATATTTCTTTGTTTGAGGAATATGTAGTATAGTTTTCGAATTCGTTTAATATTTTGGGCTGATTACTATTATACTTTCTATAGTTAGTACAAAATATTTGTAAGTTTGTTTTTTTGTTCCTGAATTCCTCTAATTGTTTGCTTTTAATCGTACTTCTATTTCTACTAGTAATACGAACAGATTATAATGCATACTTTTGTTTTCGTATTCAGAATTCAACCCTTTATTAGATAAGACCTTGACTTTCCTAAGTTCAGTAAGTTTTCGACAAACGCCGTATAGTCTCAAGTCGATAGTTATTATAGTACCCCTCCCACCAGCTTTATTTAAATTATGTGAGTGCCGCTGTATTCGACGATTCGCCGAAGGACAAGTACATTCTGATGAAATGTAATATCTTCTCGTGAATTTCTGATTGAAACCCCAGTTAAAAATACCACGAACCGCTACTGCGTATTACGATAACCGTTGAATAATTTTACATAATGCGAGGTTTGAAAATATATTTTATTAATAGACACACTTAAGTTAAGAAGTAAACAACAATATCGTGATATTTTTGAGGATTTTGCTTTGTTTATGTTAATACCGTACAAGAGTCCCAACTGGCAGTGATAGTAGTATGTTGTGGGGGTGAAAGGACTGGGGACGGGAAGGATGTAGGAAAAGTAAGCTTGTAATCTCGCTGCGCGGCCTGTTTCATACAAAACTTAATTTCGGATTTGAGGCCAAAATACTCACCTGATCTTTTATTTCATCAAAGAGTGTAGTAAATATCTAGTACGGATTAGAAGTAATTTATTTATTTTTGTTTTACATTATGAAATATAGGTCATTAAAGGAATTGATTTTTCGCGATTTTAGAGGCACCTTTAACAATTATTTGGGGGTTAACGGTGATGTAAATAAAAAAAGTTTTACCCCATCTGCTTTGAAAATATAATGAAATATATATATATACATATATATTTCAAATATTAAAATAAGCATTATGGTGGACTTTAAATTAAATTAAAAACGACCAATTTACGTTGGAACCCAAGTTTACCGTACATAATTTAAAATATCGAGCAAAAAAGTTTTTTTTTTATGTTTTATTTTTTTACTTACATAATCACATTTACATAGCAAATATATAATTTAAAAAAAAAATACAGTAAACCCGCAAATAATTTTGTAAGTTGCCTCTAAAATTATTAAAACTGTTTTTTTTCAAGGCCTGTATTACATAAAAGAAAACAAAAAATAAATAAAATATTTCTCATGCGTACTACCATAGATATTTACTTAACCTTTAATTTTAAAAAAATATATCATTCAGTTTGGATGAATTAAGTTATGCATGAAACAGGCAGCGCAGACGTTCCTGGCTTATTTAAAAAATATATTTTAGTATTTTCAGTTTTTATTATTGTGACAGCTGTTTCGGCGTTCAAGGGCATTTTCAAACTGCGGTTAATTCACATTGTGACGACGTATTTATATGATTTTATTATCATATAAATATGTCGTTGCAGAACGTAATAACAACATTATTAAATTTGATTTAGATTAAAAAAAAAAATATTAAATGGAATTCTACGAATTAAACACAAATTAATAACGGCAAAAAATATTTTAATCGAAGTTTTCATTCTGAATGGCACTAAATAATTTCGACCGCCTGCAGATAAGTTTGCAGATTTGTGACTTTTATTTCAAGTAAAGTAAGATGGTTCCTAGTAATTTACATTAATAATATTAAAATAAATTAATAAAGATTTTTGCAGCCGATCAAAAGAGGAACCAACGAAAAAAATGAACCCTTTTTCAAACCCACACACACTCTGTCTATGAGACCTTTTCGGCATTTTTAATATTTGGTATGCTCAACGGCCACCAGATTTCCAGTAAAATCCAGTTTCATTCATCTTTTCTTATCTGAGTTCAATTTAAATGGGTCCATAATTATGTACTAATTAGCACTTTGAAATCGCGCTGTGGTGACGTTTTCTCGACGTTTCGTTTTGTATCCATGAAAATATTAAAATTGTTAGCGTACATGGACAAATTAATATAATGAAAACTCTAATGATGCTAGTTATTGGGTTTCCATAGTTACAAAGAATTCTGTCAAGAGTTCTGCAACCTTCTGAAGTCAGTGGGACTATGTCATTCCCAATTGGGTATGTTGTATGGCTAGTGGAGTGGGGAGGGGGCTAACAAGGTAGGGGAAGGTTGGGATGAACCTGGCTATCTAGATTACCCCAAACCCTACCCATACCTAGTAATTGTTCACTTGCTTTGAACGTCAAGTGAGCGAAATTTCATTAAGAAGTACCAACATTCTGCTCTAAGACGTGACAAAGGGGGATAGGGTTGGTTTGTCAAGAGCTCATGTAGACAGTGACCTTCCATTTGTTTGGAAGATCAAGTGTGCAAAATTTCTCTAAGCTCGGAATAAAACTGTAGATTTATACAAAAAAATAGACCCACCCAAACAACCACGAACACTCTTTTATAAATATATAAATAGAAGATAGATATATAGATATTGTTTTTTTTATTTATCAAACTTCTAATACACGGTTATTTAGATACAAAAAATTCAGAAATACGAAAAAATCGCCGTTCCATGTAATTAATTATCTTCCCTGAAAGCGTTAAACACAAAAACAAAAAAAGTATAAATACAAAATTTTCTTAAAATAGTATGCAGAATCATTTCCTTTCGGAAAGTACCACTAATTTCAGAAGACCGTTTGGTTAAAGTTAAAAATATGGATTGTGCCTTTTTAAACTTACCTTCGTTTTCCTATGAGAAATCTTGGTATTGTCATAAAACCTTTTAAACGCTCGCAGCGTCCTCAATTGTTGTCAACTGTTAAATGTCAAAATAAATAAATTTAAAAAAATTGCGCACGGCCCCGCCATGTCGGGGCTGTATTAATAATATATTATCATTAAATAATACAAAAAGGTTATTTTTTGTATATAAAAGTTTTCTAAAGAAGCGACACTTGAACTGAACACCTTATTAGAGTTGGAGAAAATAACAAGTGTGTACGAGTATAATAGCAATAATAACAATGTGGGTACAAGGTGTAATAAAAAAGGCAGCGGAATTAAAAACACAGTTTCTACCTAGATAATAATAATTTCCAAATAAGTAGGTACCATATTTTTAAACAAGTAAATACTAAAGACTTACCTCAGAAATTTAATTTAACCCAATCTTGAGTTATGCACCATTGATAACACTCACGTCAGAGTATATTTTTACACTAAATCGTATTTATCGTAAACATACACCGAACTTTATTTTTTTCCATTTATTAAAACATAAATATTTTCACCGAATCAAACCTGCATAGTGATATTATGCAGGCACATAATGATAACCTAAATGAGAATTCACAATATGAATAACAACCTGTGTGTATTTTGTTACAAAATTATATACCGCAATCATTTTTATTAATTATAATAATATTCATTACGCACCAGTAAATTCACAAACGGTGAGCGCTCACATCACCGACTCTACCATAGCATTGCATATCCCAAACGAAACTAAATTAAAATCAAAAGTTTCCTTATCAAATTTTGCGCGTTTCGCCGGGCGCATGCGCCTCAAACTGGCCAATCACATGACAGAACGACCGCAGGGGCACCAACTGGACAGTATTAAAATAATGAAAGAAATTCGGCTTCGCTTATTTCGTCCAGTTGGTATCAGCATTGTGAATTGCAAATGGCGGGTGGTGCTTCACGCTGTTTTGTGGTGACCAAATTATTTACGTAAATCGGTGCAATTTTCCACCAAAGGCGTCAGAAAAGGCATCAAAATGTCGGACAGCTTGCCGCCGACGAAGAGACATCTCACACGGCAGCTGGTAAGTGTTATTTCCCCGAGTTTTACTATAAAATAGGAGTGACGCCATGGTGGCTTTATTCGGGATCACGTAAACATTGGCGGCCGACTGTTTTATTGTGTGCAAGTTTGTTTTTCGGGATGATTTTCATTGTAAATATTTTTCGTCTGTAGATGTTTAAAAAATCTGTCCCTGTCAGCGCGGTTTTCGCGACCGAACGACGTGGGAGTTTCATAATCTTCATTTTAAATGCGGCGGCCCCTACGGATCGGCGCATGCCAAGAAACGTCAAATTGCACAAACGAGCCATATGTGTATACCGCCTTGCGTTTAGTGTTATAATAGTCTCCTCTCCTCGCAGGAGACCATAGTCTCGGCTGGGGCGAGGAGAGGCGATCGATGGATGATAATAATCTTTCGGAAGTAACAATGCAGAAAAGTTTTTATTGATCTTTGGCTGCAATTTGCACATGTATGTTTTGATTCCGAGAGGAAAATCGGACGAACCCCGAGGCGCTATTATCATATTAGGTACCCACTATTGTATGTAAACATTTTTATTGTGCAGTTTTGCCGGCTCTTTGCTTATTTTTCTCTCACTGTGGGCCGCATCAAGCTGGCCTTTGTTGTTATAATATGAAATAAACCCTTTATTTTTTACGTCAAACTTCTTGTTGTTCTTTTGATGTTACATTTTATATAAACAGAACACAATGGTTTTGGAGGGGGTGGGTGGGGTGTTCTATTTGCGGAAGAGGTTCGCGATTCATTATTTGTATTGTCTTATGCACGTAGCTTATAATACAATCGTACTAATATAAATTACCTCAGGTTGTCGGTATTATTGAGCAATTGAGTAGGTATTATTGTATTGTAATAAATTAACAACCTTGGAAGATATTTTTTCTTGTGTTTTTTTTAACTACTTTCCCCATGAAAATTTTCAACTGATAATATTATAATTATTTTTTTAATGTTTTTCTCGATGATTGTATTTATATACGTATTAAAATATTTATTTAGTGATAATTTGAAACTGCTTTGTTACAATTTATTATTGTATTATAATTATTCTATTCACCGAGATAAAAAAAATTATTTTTAGAAAAAAACGTTTTAGGTTATGTTCCATCGTTCCATGGTCAGCGCAGAACACATAAATTTAAAAAAAAAAAATTAGGCTGTATTCCATGGCGGGGAGTGAAACATACAAGAACTACTGTTTGTTATAATATTTTTATTGACTTCCTATTCAATATTTTCTTTTTCGTAATTGTTCAAAGTGATTTCTTCGACGACATCTAGCGGCGACATCCTGTGAATAACATGCACTATTGCTGCAATAAATATTAATAGGTATAGGACGTGAAAACGAATAAATAAAATAATTCGTGTTGGGTTACTCACTTGGGTTATAATATTACTACAGTTTGAACAGTGCGCCACTCTCCATAGTATTTACCGATACATTTACCTAAACAGTGCCTAACGACTCCATAATAAAATAATTTACCAATAGGAACACAGCGCGGCAGTCCATATGTGCGAATCCGGGAACGTACCTAAGGAGCGAAAAGATCTATGAGATATTTCATACAACATAAATACGGTGTTTCGTGCGGTGCCGGAATGTGCGTTGGAGCCAAATAGGATATTTTCATAAACTATGGATTCTGTTAAAAATGTGTGGAAGATTTAAAGTTCATATTTCTGCTTCTCGCACTAAAAATGTGTGATTTCAAAATTTTCATTAATAAATATTGATTTAAAAAAGGTCTAAAACATTGCACATTCCGAAACTGTTCAAACCTGGCTAAAACGTCATTATGATGTAGATAACGCCAGTGGCTGGTAAGACGGCTGTCTCCGACGTTGGTCGGTGTGACGTAACCAACGGCATATTCACGAACAAAAACGAACATGTTTTGACGGCAAATCAATAATGGCACATTTTAAATCATTATAGAAGATTTATTCGTAAATAAAAAAAATAAAAAAAAAACGCCATCATTTTCTTAATTAATTACTTAAATTTTTTTCGAAATTTAAAAAAAAAAAGTGAATATACCCCATTGTGTGTTTGGTATTTAAAAGTTTTTCTTATTTCTAACAGTTATTTAATGGTGGAATTCATTTATGACTTTTTGCATTATAAGAAAAATTAGTAATTTTAAAAATATTATCTGACATTTTAATTATTTTTGTGGCAAAATCCTGAATCCTGCCACAAATATGAACTGCGATAGCTCAGTTCCGGAGTTCGAATACAGGTTGCGGCAATCACCTCATTTTTCATGTGATTTTCTATTACACATGTAACTTTTTTTTTTTGCTTTTCAGTAGAGATAAAAACAATAAGTGATAAGAAATTAGTACAACAGTGAAACTAATTACAAAACTTTATTAATATAGCAACATCTGTATAATAATAAAAAAAATCTATTTTAAAAGAGAATTATGAAAATATTGTTTTAATTTTTGAAGATATTTTTGTATTGTTTTCATCCAAGATTAGATAATAAACCACGCCTTTTCAATTATGCACCTTCAATATACTCCCTCGTAGGGCAAGGCGGGGCCCATTGATTAGTTATTCTTCTTATTGAGTCGCTTCCTCATTGCTGAGGATCGTGACCCCCATCCCAATCTCCCTCGTGTACAAGGCTCCTGCACTCCTCGCGATTCTGCGCTGCGTGGAGAGCTACGGACACCGACGTTTCGGACGTCTGCAAAATTTGGTCACTTAAATTCATCGGTGACCTTCCTCTGCTTCTCCTGCCTTCCACTTTGCCAGTGACCATGAGTTTCTCTAGGTTGGAGTTCTCGGTTTCTCAAGCAACGTTTATTACTTAAACTGTGGTTATATGATGAACGAAGTACATATGGAGAATGAGTTAATGATGATAACAATGTAAGTAAGTCTAAAGTCACGGTGTTTGAAAGAGAGAGTACGAAAACAGTGTGTAATATAGTTGTGAATGATGAATACTTGGAACAAGCGGACGAGTTTGTTCAGTTGGGAAGTATGTTTACGAGAGATGGAAAGGCTGATAGGGATATTGGAAGAAGGGTAAATGGAGGTAATTCTATTAATGGAGGACTGAACGCGGTTAGCGCTAATAAAAAAATTACCAAAGAAGTGAGGCTAGCAGTCCACAATGGAGTGCTGATACAAACCCTGATGTATGGAAGTGAGGCATGGAACTGGCAGAGGAAGGATGAAAGAAGACCGAATGCTGTAGAACTGAGATCCCTGAGTCGTATGTGTGGTAAAACTATGTATGACAGTGTGAAAAATGTTGAGATTTACAAATAATACAAGGCTGATGTGAGCGTAATGAGTAATATCAAGAAACGACATGGCATGTAGAGCGGATGAATAATGACAGGAGTGTAAGGAGAATATATGGCGAGAATGTGAATGGAAGAATAAGCCGGCGACGCCCGAGGAAGACATGGCATGATCAAGTGAATCAAATACTTGAAGTCAGAATATGTCGGAAGTCAGAATAACAGGAAAGTATGTGCGAGGCGATGTATGGATGTGAATGAAGCAAGGAGTGTGTACAAAGATCTAGTTGTATGGCGGTCCGTCCTCTATGCCTACCCATGCGGAAACAGCGTGGTATTCAGTTCGTTAGTTATACTATGGTTATAATTTTCATTTTGTTCCAGTATAATGTCATTTCTGTCACCCGATTTTTTTTATTGTCTTCTCAATTATCAATCGTTTGTTGGTTTATTCGAATGAGCAGAACTGACTTACAAGTTGGAAATGGGACAATGGGAAATGGACGGTGGGAGGAGTCAAAATAACAAGAAAACATGGTTAACAAAGGTCATTTAGAGGGTGCTATTATTTTATTTATTTCTAAAGTTTCTAAGAAGCACAATTTAAAACATGTATTAATATTTCAATCTTTGAACTTAGTTTTTTCTTTGTTGGAAGCTATCTTCTGTTTCTTATAAACTCGGAATAGTTATTACTACGTAAACAGAGGTCATGTTCCCTGATTTTGGTTTTAAAATTTCTGTTAGTCATATCGACACACACACTGTGTGTGCGTCACATTGAATATAATGTGTATATTCTTTCAAAACAAAATGTCTAGAGATTGTTACATAGTTAATGCTCAAGAAATACAAAACATTAGACATACTATTGACAGTGTTGACATTTTGTTGTGACGCATCACAAAAATTTATTATCATTATTCGATTGGACAACTTTATGATACTTATTGTCCCTGAAAATTTGGCCATTATTGATACGGGCTTTGATTTTCGTTTTTAAGCTGTCGTGACGAACATACTCAGATAAATAAAATCATAATTTAGAAATTTGTCCAAATGTATCATTTATATAATATACTTGACATTGTTTTTTTTAAATACCTGTAAACAAAGCGGACTGAATGCTGTTCAATACAAAAAATTAAAATTTGAAAAAAAAAAAAATATATATATATTTTCAGCTTCAACAACATCAATAACTTCGTATTTTTTTTAATCTTAGCACTCTAGCTCACTCAAAAGTCACTAGCCGCCACTGTATATTAGTGTGTTATAAACTTAGATATATTGTTACTCTAAGGTTATAAATGTGGAGATTTGGAAACAATGCGAGGTTAGTTAGTTTTAGCCATTTTATTTTGATTATGAAGATTTATAAAATAAACAATAACAGGCGGGCATACCTGCCCACAATTTGCGGACTGTGAAAAATTGCAGATTTTTTGGGTCAATCCAACCTGTAGGAGTAATTATTTGGGCGACTATTTTTTTTTTGCCTTTTGAAAAATTTTTTTTAACTTTATTTTTGTGTACCTGTATATTTTTTATTGTATAAAAAATATTTATGTGTATTGTCGCTAGCCTTGTACGGGATCGCAGCACTGCAGCGCTCTCGTGGAGGTGACTTTTTACTAAAACTTTTCCAGTCCTAAAAATTAAAAGTATTTCAAATAAATGCCAACTCTTCTTGTGCCACCAATCTTCTAATAAATGTAACATCAATAGAAAAAATAGAAAAGGAGGATAAAATAGCAACTGTAAAAATATCATCACCATACTTTAATTTTCTAATAAAACTGTGTTCATCTGTAGCGACCTGCCAGGTAAGTATGTTTTTCTGTATCCAAGAATAGGAATAGGAATTAAGATTTGTACAGCGCCCTTGAGGTGATTTTTCACAAAAACGGCGCTGCGTAAATCTTCGAAATAATCTTCTGTATTATATAAAGAGGAATGTCCCGGGCGGTGTTTGTTTCGTATACAAATCTACAGTTTTATTCCGCGCTTGATGAAATTTTTGCACACTTTATTTTCGAAACAAGGGGAAGATCACTGTCTAGATGAGATTTTGAAAAACCACCCATTTCCCATACCTTAAAGCAGAATTTTGGTAGTTGTTGGTACTTCGAAAATAAGAGGAAAACTACTGGGTAAGGGTAGGGGTAGAGGTAGAGGTAGAGGTAGAGGTAGAGGTAGAGGTAGAGGTAGAGGTAGAGGTAGAGGTAGAGGTGAGGTAGGGTAGGGTAGTAGGGGTAGGGGTAGAGGTAGAGGGAGGTAGGGGTAGAGGTAGTGGGGTGGGGTGGGGTGGGGTAGAGGGGTAGAGGTGGGGTGGGGGTGGGGTAGAGGTGGGGTAGGGGTAGGGGGGGGTAGGGGTGGGGTAGGGGTAGGGGTGGGGTGTGGGGTGGGGTAGGGAGGGTAGGTAGGTAGAGGGTAGGGGTAGGGGTAGGGGGGGGTGGGGGTAGGGGTAGGGGTAGAGGGTAGAGGTAGAGGTAGAGGTAGAGGTAGAGGTATGGGCAGGGGTAGAAGTAACGGCAGGGGTAACACATAACAACCTCGAAACTTTACTCCTAATATTTTATAACCCCGGGCAGCACCGGGTACTTCAGCTAGTAAGAGTATAAAAATGAAATTCTTTTACAGTATAGATTTCTGGTATTACGGGCTAGCTTTGAAATAAGGTTTTCAACTACGTTATTTATTTACTGATAAGACTTTGAAGAGATACGTTTCGAGTTTCGGTCTGAATTTTATCAGTGCCATGGAGGGAAATTACCTATTGCAAACCGTCACATATTACTGTGTAACCAGACTGGTATATCTATGGGCTAACCTCCATACAACATGGCGGTTTTAATGTTTTTATACTAATTTTAAAACGTTATAGCAACAGTTTTACATATTGGATTTCATTCAAACTACTCTCTAAACCTTCCCAGCACTAATAAGAACAATCTGTTTGGCGATACACTAAAATTTGAAATTCACCGAAGGTCGCGAGTTCAAATCCCGACGTGCGCAAGTAAATTTTATTTAATTAGTTTGTGCTGTTTCACAATTAATTCATTTAAAAATAATATACTCGTATAGTATATTTGCGCACGTTCCAGAGTGGAAGATACTCTCAGTATCGCCCTGATGAGAGACCACCATTCAGAATTGAAACGTTGCTTGAAATGACTTTTAGCCGTGTTTGGTAACCAGATCTGAATAGCCAGGTATTTCCCCACCTTCCTCTTCCCCTTATCCTTCCCCTCCCCAATATCTTAAGCCTCACATCATTCCTCAATTGCGGATGCCATAGTCTCACTGGCTCCAGACGGTTGGGAGCAGTTGGGACTCTTGTGCGGTATTCATATAAAAAAAATCTCCTTAGTAATATTTTGAAACATCTCATTCCCGTCCAAACCTTTCAATGACTCCTCATCTTTCAAATATACTAATAATGCTGTGTCTAGATCTAGATTATCCGTTCTTCACCTCACTGTCCGCCGTCTAACGTGACATCTCTCACCGTTAAGGCGGCCGTCTTGTTACGCCCTTCCCATCACGACATATCACGGCTGCTAGATAACAGCACCGCTTTCAACCGTAGATTTACACTGCTTGTATGGATCACGAAACTCACATCGCATTTTTTGAGTTCTTTATTTTATGGTTGTATCCAACGAATTACGAGAGGTTCAATGAATACGAAATCCTATCAACCTTTTCCAATTGGAATAGTACTATTTTTGTTGTTGTCGTTTTATTATCTAATTACCAGAAAGCAATAATAAGTTCATTTCAATTGGCAAGGGGGTTAGCACGTTTTCGTATTTCCCGAACAATTTTCAGTTTATTAGACACAAAATTATTGAGTTCCTTAATTATTGAGTTTCTTCACATCACGGCCTTGGATGAATTCCAAGAATTGGAAGCTCATTTCCACGACCACGTAAGAAGAGTGGATAGTATGCCATAATCGCAAAATTTGGTAATTACTGGATTCATTGTATGTACATATATTTTTTGCCTTTATTTTTTCCCATACCCTAGTTTTTCGAAAAATAATAGCGTATAGTATTATTTATTTTTTTACATACATCTATGATGGTTTATATAATAATTCTAAAGAAAAGGGGACCCAGATAGGCGTTGCCTGTGTGTATGTAATATAAGTACGTAACATGAGTAATTGAATAGCAAGAAAGTAAAATATGTAACGGAAATTTTGAAGTTATAATTTAAGTAAACAGTATTGTAGTTAGAAACATAGAAATAAGAAAGATTTTAAAGAAGTTGTACCAGACGTAATGGCACACAGGCGAACTGTAGTGGGCAGCTGAGGGGAGAAAGCACAACCTGTGTTGATCCCTTGCACAGGGGGAAAATACACTGATGACAAGACTTCATTAACGATTTTTGTAAGTTTGCAACATGCATGAATGTAATTCTGCACAAAAAATAATTTATGCAGAATTATGGGTAGAGCTCGGGCCGTGTCCGTGTGACGATTCTTGGTCTGGGTCCAGTGAAAGGCAGTAGTCCGATGGTCCAGGTGAGGCGATGGTCAGAGAGAAACAAGGCGAGTAGAGCAGGAGTCGTAGTGCGGCCGGACAGTGGAGGGTGCGGAGAAGTGTTATTGGGGCGAGTGTTAAATCTGGTTTTCGCGGGCTACTTTAAGTCGCCTGCGAAACATTTGGAATTCGGGACACGTAGAGCTAAGTCGTTCTGCGCATGTCCGACGAACAAGCAATCTCGTCTCTCCCTCACTGCCGTCTCGCTCTGACGTTTTATTTAGTCATTCACATTCACAAGCGGTCAGTGAGAGCACATTTCTCACAGACCGTGAAAGATACACTGACAAAGGGAGTCGGGTCATTTGCGGACAGCGATATTTCTTTTCCATGCGACCCAACTCCCTTACAAAATAGAAATAGTTTATGCAAGTACAATACAATAATTATATTTCAAATTCATATATGTCAAAAACACTGCGGGAGGGGCGAACACGTTCAACACAGAAGTAATGTTTTTATTTCAGTCCGCCATGATTTTACAATACTTCTTTTACATACATAGGAGTGATATTTTATTTGACGTTTGTATTTCTCTTGGTAAAGTTTTGAATGTGCGAGGACCAACAAAACTGCCATCTGTTTGGATTCATTTAGTATTTTAGATTTTTTTTTGGAATAACTTATTGAAGCTTGTTAAACTCATTGTAATATATTTTTAATCATTGAAGATAATACCAACAACTCCTAGATTGAAACACGAAACCGAAAAGATACAGTGTATATCTGAGATACTATCTAACGATTACAAATAAATTCGGGCAGAATCTTGTAGTTATAAAAAGGAGCACCCAAAAAATACATGGGAATTAATTGAGGATGATATTGACAGTTCTTAGAAGTCGAAGTGTGATACCGGTAAAAATGACGGGATGGATTGGGGTAGCCATAGCTCAGTTGGAATATAGCGCAAGTCCCGGATAGACTATGAAGTCTTGGGTTCGAATCCCACCAGCTACCATTGTCTTTTTCTTTTCTGTGACTTTTCGGTTTCATGTTTCGATTTGGGAGTTGTTAATATTAGCTTCAATGACTAAAAAAATTTGTATTATTTTGAGGACAGTAAAACACGTTATTAGTATTTTTACTTATGCGATTTTCGTTATTTTTTTTTTTTTTTAATACATATTTCAGAGTTTGTTAAATAAATTATTTACGGTTATTCAATAATTTAGATTATTTGTACAATGTGTCCGTTGAATATGTTTTATTACTATAACGTTTATAATGTTTTTGAGTCATTTGTAAAGACAATAAACGCATCAAGTACACCTCCCCATCCTGCTGTACCGTAAATGATGGATGATTGTCCAAGGGAAATATAAATAATGTTCAATTTGTCATTATTGAAATATTACATAGTATCGTTATAACAATATAATACATTTGATTTCTTCCATTGTTTTTACGGTTAAGTGACGTGAAATTAAAATTATCCGTATAAAATATCGAGTGTTTAACTTTAGTGACTTAATTTTTATGGCTTTTTCGTATGTTTAAATTCTTAATAATTATTTCATGCATACATTTTCTGCTGATTGTCGGACTGTGAGAAAAGTCAAGCAGGTATTTTTCCCTGTAGAGATAAACGGATCGAAGTGCGTTGTGGCCGTGTCCGTGTGCCCGGAGTAGGCTTAATTTTACCTTACTGCGGGTGAAATTGATCAAACATTATCAAATATAGAAATTCTTTCTTGAACAGATGATCAATTTTTCGTATGAGTCGAAATGTCTAATGCAAATTGGTGACATTTGATTTCTTTCAAGTCAGTATAGATCACGCTTCTAGGTATTTTATGTTCAGTGGTAATTTTGGCACCGATATATAGGTACCTACCTACTACCTACCAACAAGAACGATAGATTTAAAAAAAACTAAAGTATTTATATATTTTATTATTCAAGTTTGACCCCCGGATTATACTCGTTGGTCTTGTAGTGGTCATTTTAGGTCACATGTCATGTTCTTTGTTTATCCCACTCCAATCAAACAGCCTTTTCGAACTTTATCTAAAATTACATTCGCTTTTCCAACATTGCATATCTCCTTAACCTCCTGTCCGTTGGGTTATTATTCAAAAAGTAGGTAAAAAAAAACATATTTTCATTAAATAACAATACGTGTGACTAGTGACGTAACTTGTATGGGGGAGACGAAAATACCTGAACACATCCGTTAGCTTAAGGCTGACCTCGAAATACTAAACGAGATGACGCAGAAACAAACTTGACCTGTACGAATGTTTTGTGGGTTTCGGGTATAGCTTTTTTTGTACCTGAACGTACGGGATACGGCTTGTTGCGTTTGGGCGATAATATAGCGGCCGTATCACGTACGTTTGTATGTGTAGGGACTCGTCATATACAGAATGATTTCAGCGCTGTTATTCGAATAGTAGCGTCGAAATCGCTTCGTGTGAATAACTTAATTAGCAGCTTTTAAACATTCGCGGGATTCGATTAAAGCATAGGTTCCCAAACTTTTTCTCCGTGGACCCTTTGTCGTTCTTTTGTTTTTCCGTGGACCCCCCCCCCTCCCCAGCCTGTCTGCCAAACTTTTGTACGATACTGGACAAGTGGTATTTATTCACTGCGCGATGCATTGCTGCTGGTATGAAATTTTGTAAAACCTTATACATGAACGTGGCCTGTATGGACGCGATTCGCTGTAAGTGCGCAGTAGGCTTGTCGAGTGAGAAATTACGGTGCTTTATTATGCGTTCTGTCTAAATGAACTCCGATCCTTGAACCCCATTTACATCTCGTGGACACCCTTTTTTCTCCCTGCCATGGACTCCCTGCAAATGTCCATACGGACCACTTTGGGAATCTATGTATAAGAACTTGTTCAATTCTGATCGCGATTTCGGCGGTCACGTGCTCTAGCTGCCGGTTTACAGTTGCTGCCCCATGTCTTCGCTACTATGCGGCGCTGCTGTCGCATCGTCTGACATCAACAACAACTGACATTTTGGTCTGTTTTGATAATGCGTTTTTTGTTTGTTTTGGGGTTTGTTTTTTCTCTTCGATTAAAATAGGATATATAGGTACAATTTGAATAAATCCAAAACTTAAATATTATAATATTGTGTTATACATGATAGTACAGTTTGACATTTAAATGTAGCCAAAAATTGATGGCGCTGTAGTCGTTTAAAATGGCAACACCAATATGGCTCATGGGCACAATGGTCCAAGTAAATATTTTGTATTTTTAATTTAAAATGATGCCACAAAGTGAATTTACAGTTATTGAAGATGTATTGTATATTTTTAATTTATACAAACGGTGTTCATAAATGTGAATAGGAAGATGGAATGAGGAAAATATTAAATAAATACGTAATTTGTGGTAATTTAAAAAATATTTATTAAAACAAAAAAATGTTACTAAGAGAAAGAGTAAATAAGAGTGAACTAAGTGAAGAGTCACACCAGGGTCCAGGGGGCACTGATTAAACTAGAATTTGGAGCACAAGCTCTAAGGATGAGGAGGATAGAATTTATCGGTATACACAAAAACCTAGATCCAATATGGAATGTAGGATAGATAGGATAGGAATAAAGGAGTGGATTGAGCGTTGGTTTTAATTTCTTGCTTCCTGCTTGTTTCTATTTCCCGTTTCTCCTTGTTTCAGTTTCTAGTTTCCCGCATTTATGTTGTGGTTTTTTCTTCTCGCCGCTTCTCGCTTCTTCTTCTTCCTGATTCTTGGGTCCAGGGGGCACTGATAAACATTCTGAAAATTTATAGAAATTTTAAAAATATTTATAGTAAAAAAAAACATTTAGTTACTAAGAGAAAGTGTAAGTGAGAGACTAAGTAACTGTGCACTAAGTAAGAGAGTGGGCGGGGTAGGGGGTACCGATGAAAATTCTGATAATTTGGAGTAATTAAAAAATATTTTTTTAATAATAAATAAAAAATTAAAAAATAGTCACTAAGAGAAAGGGTTTTTGTTTCCCGCTTCTACTTGTTTCAGTTTATAGCTTTCCGCTCCCTGCATTTATGTTTTGGTTTTTTCTTCTCGCCGCTTCTCGCTTTTTCTTGCTTCTCATTTCCAGCTTCCCGGTGTTTCATGCGTCCCGCTTCCGTTAGAGCGAAAGAAGTTTACAAGGGATGCGAGAAAAGAGTACGTGATGGAGTGAAAGAACGAAAGAAACGCCTGGAAGAGGAAGAGGGGATCAAAATGACAAACCACTTCCAAGAACATATTAAACTATTTTGGAAAGAGGTCAAAAGGTCACGAAATGGCCCAGAAAGTGGATTTGTGAAAGTGATAAAATCGAAAGATGGAAAAATGTTGACGAATGAGAAAGAAATAAAAGAGAGATGGATGATATACTTTGAATAGGTCTTCGAAAGCAATCCGAGTGATAGAGATTCCAGTGGCGAGTCGGGTATGAATGACGTTGGGGTGAATGTTCCCAAAATTAGCATGGATGAAATTAAAAGATCAATTAGATGTATGAAGAATGGTAAGGCTGTTGGTTTCGACAATATTGCTGCTGAATACTTTAAAGGAAATAGCCGTATAATTCTCACATGGTTATGCAAACTTTTTAACCAGTGTCTAGAGGAGGGTTATACCCCATTAGATTGGAGAAGGGCTGTGATCATGCCTCTATACAAAGGTAAAGTGTCACGCATGGAATGTGGAAATCACAGGGCTATTAGCCTGCTAAGTTCAGTTGGTAAGCTGTATGGTAGGATATTGATTGAAAGGGTACAAATGAAAACAAAGGATAAAATATGGGATGTGCAAGGCGCATTTATGAGTGGAAGGGGGTGCATGGATCAGATTTTCTCGTTGCGTATACTCACAGAGAAGTTTCTGGCAAAAATACAGAAACTTTTCTGTGCTTTTGTAGATCTGCAAAAAGCATACGACAGAGTTGTCAGAAAAAAGTTATGGAAGGTGTTGTCTAAGTATGGTGTGAATACAAATCTTATACAGGCAATCGCATCGCTGTACGAGGGAAGCGTTGCATGTGTTAGGGCAAACGGTGATTTTACGGGGTGGTTTGACATCACAAAAGGTGTTAAGCAAGGCTGCGTAATGTCACCGTGGTTATTCAATCTATACATGGATAATTGTATGCAAGAATTGAAAGAGGTGGGCCTGGGCGCGAAAATGAAGTAGTCTGCAAGTATGTTGTCTGTTGTATGCTGATGATGCGGTGCTGATTGCTAACAGTATGGAAGATCTACAGTCCCTCGTATCTAGGATGAACGAAGTATGTATGATGAATGAGCTAATGATGAATGTAAATAAGTCCAAAGTCATGGTGTTTGAAAGAGAGCGTACGAAAACAGTATGCAATATAGTTGTGAATGATGAATACTTGGAGCAGGTCAATGAGTTTGTGTATTTGGGAAGTATGTTTACGAGAGATGGAAAGACATAGGGATATTGAAAGAAGGGTGAATGCAGGAAACTCCATTAACGGAGGACTGAACGCGGTTGGCGCAAACAAAAAGTTGTCCAAGGAAGCGAAGCTAGCAGTCCACAATGGAGTGCTGATACCAACCTTGATGTATGGCAGTGAGGCATGGAACTGGCAGAGGAAGGATGAAAGTAGACTGAATGCTGTAGAAATGAGATCTCTGAGACGAATGTGTGGTAAAACCATGTATGATCGTCTGAAAAATGTTGAGATTCGTAAAGAATGCAAGGCTGATGTAAGCGTAGTGAGCAAGATTAAGAAAGGGACGCTTAGATGGTTTGGGCATGTAGAGCGAATGAACGAAGAGAGGAGTGTAAGGAGAATATATGACGCGAATGTGAATGGAAGAAGCCGGGGACGCCCGAGGAAGACATGGCACGATCAAGTGAATCAAATACTCGAGTCGGGCCATGTCAGAAGTCGGAATAACAGAAGAGAATGTATGAGGCGTTGTATGAATGTGAATGAAGCAAGAAGCGTATGCCAAGATCGAGTTGTTTGGCGGTCCGTCCTCTCTGCCTACCCCTGCGGGGAAACGGCGTGATGGTTAGTTAGTTAGTTCAGTTCAAAAAAATATATATCAACGATCTAAATTATGTTTAAAAAAAACAATAAAATTTGACTTGAGTCGTTATTCCTCTGGACGTTTTTGTTTACAATAAACTGTCAAATGATTTCTAACCCCAAATATGAATATACATTGCAATTGTTTAAATATCAGCATAAATCCACAAAAATATTATTTAAATATGTACGAAATTGAGGAAATTTGTCAACAGACCATTATAACTTACCAGTCATTTCATCAGTGGGTTTGTAACGTCTTCAACGTTAGACTCTTAGCGTCTTCGTGAATTTCAGCAAAACAACGCCGGAATACACAATACATAACTTCCCTCTTTCCACTGTTTATTGGTCTATTCATTTTAAATGATTTGTAACTATTGATAAATAACCAAAGCACACAGTAGTGATAAATTATGCTTAGATGAATTGTAATGTCATTTTGAAAAATGACAATGAAATGTCAAAGACCTTGGTGTTGCCATAGAAATGACATGCTTAGTTCCAAATTTATTACTTGTCAAGAATATTCTGCCAGGCTGTAACTATATTATATACAAAATAGAAAAAAATAAATATTATATAAATATAGTAGAAATAAACTGTTTCGTAATACAGTTAATCAATGAGAGTTGGTTCTAGAATAATAACTTTTAATTTACAGTAACAGATCTTACAACATTCGTAAAATTGTAAGCAAATGATGAGTTCACTCGCAATAATTGCTCTATGTGACTACTAGCGGATAGAAGAAGTGGCGATCATTCGCCGCGGCAACATAGCAGCGTCCAAATCGCTGTGTGATCGATGCTTAAAGTCTCGCTTTCTTCTCCATAACAATTTTCTCGGACAATGTTAATATAAGAATTCACCTTCCCCTTGTGTCTATTTTAAAGCAATGGGTAAAGTCGTCCTTGACGGGGTGATACTCAATTACAATATTGTTATTAAAAATACAATTGATTATTAAATCTAATTTTGAAATTCGGTAAATCGTCGTATCTATAATATTGATTATTTATTGTGAAAACACGTGTTATACAATGTACCCATTCATAATAACAGAAAGTATCCCAACTAAACATATTTTATTAAAATGAATGAATTCCAAATGGATATCGTAGAATGAGCGCTGTCACAAGTCACAACCGTCTGTTTTATTGCAATATGTATATATATTTTTAAATGATGTAGAATATGTTTATTTTTGCTTTTCTCCACTCATTAAAAAAATAATTGAAAGTCCGTGTTTTTCCGATCGTTTTAATAATTTTATTATATGTTTAAAACAGTGCAGTACGAAGGCATAATGCCATGACTGCACGATCGCCCAACCTCCCAACTCGAACGTTTGGGCGATTGTGTAGAAGGGTAGTCCGTACGCGTTGGGCCAACGTTGGCTCGAGTTCGCCGAGTTCGCCCGAGATCGCTCCGGTGGCGAACTACTTGAACCAACTTTCAAACTAGTTGGCCGAACTCGCACAACACACATTGGCCGTTCAGTATGAATTTCGCAGGCGATCCCGATGCACATGCTACGCGAAGAATAAAACATGACTGAACTATGTTTATATTGACGAAAAAATACTCAAATATGCATTATGCATGTTATGCAAATATAATAATATGATAATTTGTATACCGCCGTTTTTCATGAAAAATCATCTCAATAGCGAAATGCATGTAATCCGATGTATAATCGGGGCTAGTTGGTATATTTTTTTGCGCTGCAATCTAACTTAGGCTGTGCGTAAAAATAAAATACGGAGCTAAAACAGACGCAATAGCTATCGACAAGCTATGGGGACCATCAAATTTAAATCCATCATACTTTTCTAACATTTTGAGAGACAAAAACATGTGACAAGATATTTTTTTATTGTGAAGTTCAAGAAACAAAAGATGGGTGATTTGATAATTATTATTTCATAGATACCTATTATTTATTTCCGGTATTATGAGTACCTAATGGGAGACGAATTGTGTCAACAATATTTTAAATTTCGGTAGACTTTCTATAAATATCGGTAGATCGATAGATTACTTAATTAATGGCATCACTAATTTGGAGTTCGTAGTTGGAACGTTGGCCGATTGTGTAGTTGCCCGATTTATAGTCCATACACGTTTGGCGATTATGTGGTCGTATCAATAAAGCTGTTCCTCGCCATAATTAAAAAGGTTCTTGCGTTTGGTGAGGGAATTTCGCTCAAATAATAAAATAATGTTTTGTTTTTACAATACAACAGAAAAATACGAAGCAGTTGTGTGGAATTAGTTATTTGTAATAATTTTTTATAATTAAAGAAAACACAAGGTTTGTGGAAAACAGAAAAGAAAGAGAAAAAAAACAAGTCATCAAACTGTCCAAGCAGAACACAATTAATACTTGAATTTTTTTTTATGTTTCCGTAATATTTTTTTTTGCTCAATATCTGGATTTTTTTATAAATTCCACTGTTTTATTATTAGGGATGAAACAATTCATATTTTAACGTTTTACAATTTTTCCGCCTACTGAGCTGTGTTTACGATATTTTTTTCTGGTCAAGTAATCCACAATTAGGCCGGCAGGTAGGCATGTTTATTTTTAGAGGTTGTTGAAATAAAAAATATAAACCTTTTCGTTAAGCAATCACCTTTTGGTCTGACATTTTATTTGAAAAACAAAAAAATACTTTCTATAAACCTCAAATTTAATTGTTTGTAGCGTTATCTGTTTCGATTATACCGATGTTTTTTCAGGGTGGAATATTATCAAATAATATCACTTGATTGAAATGATTGTTTTTATAAATTACTAATAATTACTATTACTAATATAAAATTCATTGGTTAAATTATTAGCTCATAATAATACAAGGTGTTTTTTTTTAGAGGTATACAAATTCAAAATGAAAAAAAAAAACCATTAAAATAATGTTGGCTTTATTTAATAGATAATTTTATGCCATTATTGTTTAAATATGATTTCGGTCATATGAGTGCCACGGCTAGCTCGAATGAAGCGCAATCGTGAAGTCCAATGTTTGACAAGTTTATCGAGCAACTGGGGCCGTATATCGGCAATAACACTGCGAATGTTGACTTCCAAATGATCCAACGTTATAATATAAATGTCAAATATTTATGTTTTGAAGATTTAAGTTTATTGTGTACGTTTTTATTTTAATTTTATATAGATATATAAGTACCTTCACTGTAAATTTAATTTATTATAAGGTTTTGAATGGCAAGCCCCCTTAGTCAAACTACTAAAAAGCAGTTGTTTGAGTTTTTTTTGTCTTTTTTTTTGTAAAATTTCTTAAAGTTAATAAAAAAATAAATAAAAATTATGTGAATTTTCTCGTTTTTCGTAAACAATGTAAATATATTTTTAGCTAAAATTTAACAGTTAGTGGTATAGTTAATCAATAAATAAATATCAACATTACATAAAATGGCGTAAAGTTGCGATAATCGCAAATAATTGCGCTAAGCAATTTGAGATCACGAAAATTGACTGAAATCATAATTTTGGTACTGAAGTAGTTAGTAAGTTTGGATTAAATAAATTTGTATCTGTTATTGCCGGTGATTACAACAGCCATAAAGTTTCTAATATCTCGCGGTTATGACACCCAAGGGATTAGAAGGAAACCAATTTTATTTTTTTATTGCCATACCTTTTGTTTGATCCATACTGACATCAATACTCGTATACCCTCTCCTTTATATTATTTTTTAAAAGAAATTAATTTGTTTCTACGAAAATGTTATCATTTTTAAACCGATTCATCGAACGATGTACGTAAATTAGGGTGGGCCATCATAATTTTTCTCAAATTTGGATTGGTCAAGAAAAAGTTGCGTTTTTATTTCTAAAGGCGGATCTCATGCGAATGTTTTTTCGAAACATTATGCAAAAAAAACCATAGATAAAAAAATACACATTCTGTCTCCTTTTTTTTTTTTTTTTATATGATTACCTCACAAGAGTCCCAACTGCTCCCAACCGTCTGGAGCCAGTGAGACTATGGCATTCCCAATTGAGGAATGTTGTGAAGCTGAAGGTATTGGGGAGGGGAAGGAGAAAGGAAAGAGGAAGGTGGGGAATACCTGGCTATTCAGATCTGGTCACCAAACACGGCTAAAAGCCATTTCAAGCAACGTTTCAATTCTGAATGGTGGTCTTTCACCAGGGCGATACTGAGAGTATCTTCCACTCTGGAACGTGCGCAAATATACTATATATTATTTTTAAATGAATTAATTGTGAAACAACACAAATTAATTAAATAAAATTTACTTGCGCACGCCGGGATTTGAACCCGCGACCTTCGGATTCGTAGTCGAGAGCCTTACCCCTCGACCATGGAGGCCGTCAAATGCTCCTGCTAAAATGTTTTGTTTTGGTTAGACAACAAGATGAGTTCTCGAATAATCATTTGCATGTACTACATATTTTTATAGGTTGGAGTAAAATATAATTGTTTTGTTTATTGTTTGAATAAAACAATAAAATTAAAATAAAAAAACATTATAAATGCAATGAATGTGTTTATCACAATGTGTCCTTTAAAAAGTTCTGAGATGACTGTAATGCTATTAGAAATATCAGACAAAAGAGAAAACGTAACAGTTAAAATAATAATTATTACTGAAACATAAGCAAACTTTTTATAATATTATATTATAATATCACTCAGTACACACAACCTAAAAAAACCTGTTTGATTTATGCTGTGACTGACAAGTAATGGTCGTATAGATAGGCACGCACCATGCGGTGGTTATTAAAAAATGAAACCAGTGTGGAGAATGTTTTCCATCGGTGACGGAAAGCAAAAACATTGTGTATTCGCACACAAATGTATATGGTAACGCCCCTTTGTTTTATGTTTTTTTGTAAATGTTTATGTAAATGTAAATGTTTTTTTTTTAAAAACATTCGCTGGAGACATGGCTTACTTTAGACACAAACAGAACATGTATTAACCCTTTCAGACCTGAATTAAAACTGTCAGTGATGAAACATATTTGATGCTTGATTTTTTAATTAAAAAGTTTACATAAAAATAAAACAATTTAACTTGTCGAACCCCAGACGCGCACGACACGGTAGGTGACACAATATAATAGTTCACACCTGTGCGCGTCCGGTGTTCGACAGGTTAAAGGGTGTGGAAGTTGAGAATACTGATACTTAGCTTTGCTTCACCAAGTTTATTTTGTTTTCTCCACAGCGCGAGAGAAAGCAGCGCACCCTGTACAGTGATGAGTGGGCGCTGGGCGACGATGAAGCGGCGGAGGGGGGTCGGGGGTTTTCGCTGGCGGACAAGCTGGACAGTGCCAGGTTCGAGCACCCGGGGGCCGTGCGCGAGATGCATGGCGCCGACCTCACCGTGGAGTACCTGCAGAAGCATGGCTTCAGTACCCCACTCATCTTCAGAGAGAAGATTGGACTGGGCATCAGGTAACAATGATTCCACTGGGTAGCCGTCCGACTAGGTTACAGTAACGCTGCAGAACTCATACATCAGCTCCATTTCTTTCTTCGGGTTCTAATAAAGTTGTAGCAATTCTGAGTGCCATCTCTAAGGTGTTCACGGATTCAATCTCCAAATAAAGTGGATATTATTTGAAGAAAGTCTCTCATTGCTCCTGCCTTACAACCTTATATATATCCCACTGCTCCGGGCCCGAGCCACCAATCAATTACTGACCTTTTCTGTTGTCACTTGAATGCCAAACTTAAACTAACACAGCTGCCTTTGACCAAATACGCAGCTTCAGACATTTAATGGCAACATACTACATTAGCACCTCTAGCGGCCCAGGATGCTACGAATTGGTTTATTTTCATACTTTCCAATAGATTTTCTGTGAAATATATTCTTAATAAATTATACAAATCTAAAATTCATAAAATAAATATTAGGTAACCTGCATATGACTACGCGAGGACATCAAAGTATAAATTCTATTTAAAGCGTATAAATATAAATATTTTAATATTGATAATAGTTGTGATATATTAAACCAAAAAATGTCTAAATATAAGAAATTAAAGAATATTTTTTTTCATTTTATTCTTTTTCTAAACCACCAGACCGAGCGTGACCGGCAAGGCTTTTAACTGTTAGCACAAACCAAATAGCCACTTTAATATGTTTTCATTTATGGGCAAAAAGGCAATAAAGTCATATGTAGGTTACACAATATTTATTTTATGAATTTTGTGTTTCTATAATTTATTAAGAATATATTTTACAGAAAACTTAGTAAAATGCATGAAAAAATAAATAATTCACACATTCAGGTCCGCTAGAGACGCTAATGTACCACCATGTTGCCATCTCAATATATGGAAGTTGTCATATATGGAAGTTGTCAGAAGCTGCGCATACTATGATTTAGGGTATTTGCTTTGACTTTCTGTTTTTCTGGTCCAATTTAGCTCATTATGGAACACATCTCCCGGTCATGGAAAGGCTAAGCTCCAGTTCTCATGTTTCCCACTCAGGCTTTTCACCCCTCTTTGGAAGATGATAACCTTTGTTCTAATACATTTTTCCCTTTGCAGAGTGCCTACGGCAAACTTCACCATCAATGACGTGAGGATGTGTGTCGGGTCCCGCAGGATACTCGACGTGATGGACGTCAACACGCAGAAAAACGTCGAGATGAATATGAAGGTATGAACATATGGATATCATTAATAACCTAACCGTGTGACGGACAGGTAAGACAAAATAGGTCTAAGATTGAAATACACAAAGTAAAGTAAAGAGATGAACTGCCAAGATCCGCGGGGGCAATGATTTCCGGGAGCAAAGCGGGGACCGATGTGAGGTTACTTACACGGGGCGCTAGTGTGTGCATGAATTTGTTTTATACTCCTCTATTACTTTTGTCTCACTTCAATCCCCAATATTAAGGGTGTCATAGTCCCACTGGGTATTGCTTCTAAAGGGCATTCCACACGACTGGTTTGTTCCATACTAATTGAAGCCACCGCATCGAAAGGTTCAGCCGTCCGGTTGTCCTGTCCCTAAAGTCAAACCTACCAAATTTAGGAAAGGACGGTCGAACCTTTTGACGCAGTAGCTTCAGTTAGTATTGGCCAAACCAGTCGCGTGGAAGGCCTTTAAGCCTGGATAAAAGCTCCCTATTGCAGATTTTGTATACCTATTTAATTATTGTTGTTTGTGTTTAGGAATGGCAGCGTTACTACGAAGACCCCAACAAGGAGCGCCTGCTAAATGTCATCTCGCTGGAGTTCTCTCACACCCGACTCGACAACTACATTCAGAGCCCCACCATCGTGCGCCAGGTGGACTGGGTGGACTCCGTGTGGCCCAGGCACCTCAAGGAATCACAGGTAACTTAAACAAACAGATTCATCAAGAGTCAATGAAAAATAAAAAAATTATTAAATAATTACAAATACAATATTTAAAAATTACTTATCTCTCCATAACTTTGAGAAACGTATGTTCACAGAAAAAATAAGACATTATTAAAGGGCTTTCCACACTACTGGTTTGCTCGATACCAACTAAAGCCACCGCGTCAAAAGGTTCGACCCTCCGATCGTCCTTTTCTAATATTGGTAGGCTCGACTTTAGGAAAGGACGACCGAATGGCCGAACCTTTCGACGCGGTGGCTTCAGTTAGTATTGGGCAAAGGAGTTGTAATAATGAGTTTGGTAAATCTGACAAGCAGTTTTTATCATCACCTAGAGGTGACATTTTCAGTAGTTGTGAACAGTTAACCGAGTTAATGCTCTTATGGTGGCGTGTTCCTAATTATATCACACTCGCTCCGCCAGGAATTGAATTTGGAGCTCTCCAAGAGGTTGTTTTCAGTAGTTTAGTACTAAAATAAAGGAACTAAAGAATTATTGACTGTCTTTTGTATAAATAAATGTTAGATTCTTATTTGAAATGATGTATCATTTCTTAACTTTAACTGCTGTGAAATGTATAAATATCAAGACCACTAAGTTGGACCGTTTTTTCATTTACAAAAATATTTTTAAACCTGTTATTTCTCATATTTCAAATGACTTTTCTTTGTTGAACGGAACTCCAATGAACGTGCTTATGCGTATATTGATAAATCAGGGGTGGCCACACTTTTTTTCCTAAAAGCTGATTGTGGCGATGGACTGATATCGTTTGTAATTCTATCATGAGATAACAATAAAAACCCAATTATAAATCGAATATGTATATGTTTTCTTAAAACAAATATTATACATATTAAAAAAAAACTATAAAAAAATATTAACATGTATTTCATTTCACTGCTAAAAAAGAGAAGAGAAGGGAACTAACGGATTTTGAGAGATGGAACGTCGAGTAGTTTTGACTCGTTTGAACAAGAAATAGTACAATATATAGGTTCGCGATCGACGCACTGGTCATCCCTGATAAATGATGCTTCTTTGTGGTTTCAAGTCTCAAGAAACAAAATGAAATAATGTGATGCATATTAATACATTATAGAATATCAATTTACACTCAGTAGGTACTTACGTCAAAGTGTTTTTATGTACAACAATATAATTATTTTATATTCCGAATTCGGGTGATGATAGCGCCTGATGCAACTTTCTAAAGTGTTTCAGAAGGAAATTCTTTCTTTATCCAGGGGGCCAAATTATCAGTTTTAAATTTGTTCGCAGTCTGCAGGGGGTAGGCTGTAGGGGGGTATTCGGAGCCTTACTTTTAAAAAAAAATTAGTTTCAATACATTTTTTCATTTGGTTAAAAAAAAATTGCAAAGCTAATAAGACAATTTGTAATGTTTTTCTTAGTCATCCTCACCAGGGGTTCCTGTGCTGATGCGGACTAGGTTTTATTTAAAAACTGATTATTTAAGCTTTTATGAAGTTCTTTTCAAAATTCTGGATAATTCCTCTTTGATTTCTTTGAGCCAGGTTTTGATTTGATTTTTGAAATCATCTGCCTTTTTTTATGGACGGTGGAAGTGAATTATATAGCTTAGTGGAGAGATATTTATAATTCCCTTGTCCAAAAGTAGTTTTAAAATTAGGAATATTCATAATGTCATTCTGGTTCGCTCTTGTGTGGTGAAAATGACTTTATTACTATTGGTGACATGGTTAACTTTGCAGTTGGTGGTGTCACTAGTGTTGATTTTTTGTTATGTGAATACCTTTCTGTATTTTGTAAAACGGTAATCACTTAATTAATAAAACACAGAATGCACAAACAAAACACAGATGTAATTTTTTTCTATTTTCAGGGTCAAATCAATAAATGCGTTGAATTTTATCACGCTGAAATATTAAAGAACATGGTATATAAATTTGATAATTTTGGATGGTTAATATATCGAAGACTGACAAAAAATTAAACCGTTAAATGTTCGCACCTGCAAATTCTAACGATTGATAAAAATAATTAAATAAATCCACTTCTGTTACTCATATGTTTTCAGAAACAACATTTGGTTGCGTGCACTTTAAAATATTAGACAAAGCTCACACAAAGAAAGCTCCGCACGTGAAAATTTTGGTATGCCTAAGACCAAATCTAAAAATGTTATTGATTTTTACAGAAATACTGCAAACTTTTTGATATTTTATTTAACCAATTGGGCCATACAAAAAATCCCACGGGTCGCACTAAATGGGCTCGCCGGCTGCCGGTTGTGCATCACTGGTCTAATGTCATTATAACATTATTTATGTTATGATTTGGGATGGCGGAATAATAGTCAATAGACTGTAATTAACTAAAAGTATTATTTCAAGTAACAGATGGTGAAGAAGAGACATTGGTCAACCGTTTGCACTCTTTTATAGTGCTTTCTTCTTACTTTTTCATGCCGTCTCTTTCATACTAGGAGTCAGTCATACGGTCGTTACACTTATTTATATCGGCCTCGGTGGGGTTTACTTATAGGCTTATGTTGAGCCGAAGTTTGAAGTTTTTGAGGTTTCCACTACACTGTAAACCAGATTCCCTGAATTTATAAAACCTGTTTTGAAATAATGTATTTTTGGTGTTGTTTAGGTGGAATCCACCAACCTTATCGAGGACATGATGTACCCCAAGGTACAGAAGTACTGCCTCATGTCGGTGAAAGGGTGCTACACAGACTTCCACGTGGACTTTGGAGGGACTTCTGTGTGGTATCACATACTCAAAGGTAATAATAGAACAGATTTACTTTATTTTTATACAATTTTTTTTATTTTACAGTAATACAGACGCACTGTGGGAAATTATTTCCCTCAAGGCCTTTGTCATCTTTGGGGATGCTGTGTGGAGGGTCTTTTAGAGGATAGGAAAGAGTGAATCTGGGTCTTGAAGAGACCCATGTTGTAGGAGGGAAGAAACACAGAAGCCAGTAAATCATTCCACAGGCGAGCTGTTGAACACAAGAACGAGTCGTAGAAGCGACTCATTCTCATGTGACATTTAAGAACGGGTACAAATGTTGGGTGCGCGTTTGACGTGTTTCCCGACTGCACCGGACTTAGGGTTACACCAAGCATATATTAATGACAAGATCGGAAAAGCCAGACTCTTCCAGCTTTCCTCTTCTATCCTTACTTCTTCCATTGTCAAAATACTATTTTTTCAATTTTTGCAAATTGATTTTTAAATGTCTGTTTGTGTTCTCTTTCAGGAGCCAAGGTGTTTTGGCTGATTCCCCCGACGGAGCGCAATCTTCAACTATACGAGAAGTGGGTTCTCTCAGGAAAACAGTCGGATGTCTTTTTCGGAGACACAGTAGAAAAATGCATTCGAGTTAATGTAAGTTGATTTTTTTATTCCATGGAATGTCATTAGTAGCAACTAACAGTACACCTGTTAGAGAGGATGAACTGCCACACAATTCTGTCTTTGCACACGCTTGTTGTTTCATTCATAATCTTCTGTTATACCAAGTCTTGACATTTGGTTTACCTAGGTCTTTGCTATATATTCCCATAGTGTTTATCCACAAACACATTTACTCTAATAGTTAAACTGCCGTTGTAAGTAAAAACACAGTATCTTCCTTGAGAGTCATTAAGGGACCGGCTGCGCGGCCTGTTTCATACAAAACTGAATTTTGGATTTGAGGCCAAAATTTTCACCCAAACCGAATGATTTTTTTTTAATCAAAAGGTATAGCAAATATCTAGTACGGGTTAGAAGTATTTTATTTATTTATGTTTTAAATTATGAAATATAGGCCATTAAAGAAATAAAATTTTCACTATTTTAGGGACAACTTTGGCAATTATTTGGATGTGGTGATAAAAAAAAATAAAAATTACCCCTTCTACCATGAAAATATAATGAAATATAAAATTAAAAAGTGTTAAAATCAGCATTATATTTAAAATATCGATTCGTTAAAATGTTTTTTTGAAGATGTAAAAAATGTTTACATAGCAAATATGACAAATTAAACAAAACTACCGTTAACCCGCAAATAATTTCCGAAGTTGCCTCTAAAATCTTGAAAAATTGATTTCATTAATGGCCTTTTCATAATTTAACACATAAACAAAATAAAATACTTCTAACCCGTACTAGATATTTACTATACCTTTAATTTAAAAAAAAGATCATTCAGTTTGGGTGGGTATTTTGGCCTCAAAACCAAAATTAAGTTTTGTATGAAACTTTTAATTAATTAATAATAATTTGATTTTGTTTTTTATTTATCTAACATCTAAAACTTAGTTATTTCGATAAATGAATTTCAGAAATTTGTAAAATCGCCTTTCCGTGTAACTGTCCTGCAAAGCGAATAATGAAAAATCTTTAAACATAAAATTGTCTTAGGATATGATGAAGAATCATCTCCTTTTAGAATGTACCACTAATTTCTGAACACCGTTTGGTTAAAGTAAAAAATATGTGCTTGGACCATTATACTTTTTAAATTGCAATAATTTTCCTGTGAGCCATCTTCGTGATACCATTTTAAACGACTGCAGCGCCCCCATTTTTTGTCAACTTAAATGGCAGACTGTAGTAACTTCTAAATATTTAATTATAGCTGTATGCCGGCAACACTTTCTTCATCCCGACTGGCTGGATCCACGCAGTGTACACTCCGAGTGACTCCCTGGTCTTCGGCGGCAATTTCTTGCACCAGTTCGGCATCGAGAAGCAGTTGAAGATCGCCCAGGTCGAGGACAGCACCAAGGTATGTTAATTAAATGGTTTGATCCGCAGTCATTGTGCCCAATTTTATGAATAAGCTAAGAATGAATTCATCTTCATAACATGATTGATATTAGAAAAAGTTCTATGAATCCATTTGCGAAAAGGCAACTTTTTTAGTGTTCCAAGTCCCCTTGAGTATCCTTTTAATGCCATACTTAATAATTATTAGAAAATAAATTATTGACATTGTTTTTTTAAAAGATTAAAAAAAAATTTAATGGAGTTCTACGAATTAAACACAAAAACAATTAATAATTTCATATGCTTTATAAATCCCTAGGTGCCCCAGAAATTCCGCTACCCCTTCTTCACGGAGATGCTGTGGTATGTACTGGAGCGCTACGTCAGCATCCTGCTGGGCCGCACCCACCTGCTGGCCATCGGGCAGGATGGCCACCCCGAGGAAGCTGACGACGCAGTCTCGCTTCCGGTCAGCGCGCCCGCACCCCGGCCCGATGGAGCCCTGAACACCGAGGATGGGGGCAAGGAAGTGGCCGTTGGGGGAGAGGGGGTGAAGGAGGACAAGGATGATAAGAAGAACGGGGAGTTGAAGCCTCCGGCCAAGCATGTGCATCTTACACAGCAGGAGCTGCATGGATTGAAGGTTAGCTTATTTACCTTTTTTATGTGAACGCTGCACAGGAGTCCCAAATGTCTCCAATTGGGATATGGGGATGGGATTGGGAGAGGAAGGTTGGGAAGTATCTGGCTATTCAGATCTGGTTACCAAACACGACTAATATCTTGGTATCTGAAAAATTTGCCTTATTATTTGCCCCGAACGGTTAGAGAAATGCAGGAACAAGAAAATAAAAACCTACAAATATTTACTACTATCTATAGAAAGTAAAATAATAGCATTTAACTTGCATCCTTATTGTGCAAAGTTCAGCTGACTGGCAAAGTAACCGATACGGCCATCTTGGTGACACTCATCAAACTTCCGAGGTCACGTGTCTTTAATCCTTTGTTAGCGCTGGGCACAAACTTTAATATGGTTCGGTCTAGGCTATTAATTAATTTCACCGTCAGGGGGATTGTGATGTTTTCGTTTTTTTGTGAGTCCATATGTGCTGAATCCATACAGCACCGCACTTATCTATGAGAATATCGGGTTGCTCTTCAACCGTAGTATTTGGTCTTGTGGATTTTATAGCAGCTGTTATACACTGTTTATAATGTGCTTGTACTATAATGCAAGTTAGTCTTATTTTCTCAATCGAAACCACCACTGTCCACTCTCCATTTCCTCTTCTATTCTATAAGCCTTGGACTTTGTTTCCATGTATATAGTTAAATGCATGATTAGTCAATCACATGATTCTTCATCAATAAAAAAATAAACATTTGATTACTGGGGTAAACTCCCTCTATTACGCCATTATATATATCTATGTTTGTTACAGGCCATAGTGATGTACCTGCACCAGCTGCCCGCCAACAGGAAGAGTGTTCCCGAGCTGCTGGGGGATCCCATCGCCCTCATCCGGGACGTGCGCACGCTGGTGGAGAAGCATCGTCACGACTCCCGGGAGCTGGCCGTTACTGGCACACCCGTGCTGCAGTGTAAGTCCTTCGCCACTTTACCACTGAATTTATTCCTAAAATTAACTGAACTGCTTCAGCAAAAATTTTTCTACAGCTTGTTTGAGTTGATCTTCTACCAGGTTGTTTTTTTTTATGTCGGTGAATGCCCAAAACTGCCCGGAGCCAGTGGGACGTGGCATCCTCAATCAGGGTATGTTGTGAAGCTGAAGGGAGTGGGAAAAGTGAAGGGGATGGAAAGATGAAGATTGAGTAGTATCTGGATTTTCAGATCTGGTCACTAAACACTGCTAAAGCCATTTTAAGCCACATTCCGATTCTGAATGGTGTATTTACCCACCATTCTGGAATGTGCTGCAAATAAATTACATATTTTATTTTTATTAAATGTGAAATAACAAATATATTTTCTTTTTTTATTCTTTGCGACAATATTAACAAATCTCGGTCGGCCGAAAGGTCCTGGGTTTTTGAGATTTGTTAATATTTACCTTTAATGATAAAATATTATATTGAGGTGTATGAGCTTCAAGTTAATTATTCCTCCTTTATTTAGTTTTATTCCAATAAAATATATATTCTCATTCCCCTGGTTTTGAACCCGCGACCTTTGAATTTGTATCCAAGGATCTTGATTCTATGGATTTGTGTAACTGTTAAAAATAGAAATATTGCATGTATGATGTACACTACATTACTCTGCTACATTACTTGTTTTTTTACATGAATAATCCGTTTGCTTTTGTCCAAGCTTGGTGGGTTCAAAGAGTGTCTAATTGTAATATTTATAATAATTATTATAATTTTAGGTCCGGAAGACCTGCTCAATGAGCGCAAGCGTGCCTCTCTAGGCAAGGGCCCCGGGGGCCCTCGGGGTCCCAGAGGCTCCTACAAGAAGCACAACACGGCGGGGCCCAATAACCCCAACACCGAGAGGACGGAGAAGTCCGGACCCCCGAGGCGTAGGAGGACTAGGTCAGTATTGTTTTACTTCAATGTTACAATTACTTAGGTTGAGTTGTTTCAAATTACGTCACATTTGATTGATGACCATCTGGACAATCGGGGTCAATTCGATAGAATTTCGATTTCAGTGTTTGATCAAATTGTGATTAGTTAATTTTTTAAACAGATCAAAATCTGAAATGGGCCGAGAATCTAGGCGTTTAAGGTGCAACTTACAATCCATACATTTTCGATGGAAATAAATGCTTTAGGCACACATTTGTCACACGCATTGCGTTACATTGTGTTGCATGTAACAAGTGTGCTCCAAAAACATCTATTTTCAAAGAAAATGTATGAAATGTCAGTTGTCCAGATGCCTTCATGCATTTTGTACATTAGCAATGACTCGTTCATGAACGAGCCATTCATTTGTGTCGGCTCATTTTGATGAGCCATAAACCGTACCACGGCTCAATTAAACTGTGACTCTTTTCAACAAACCTTGGAACCACTCAAGAAAAATTGTTTATTTATCTAAAAAAATAAACATCTCAGATATTCTATAGTATTCTTACGCATTTCTACGAAGATGCATCTTTAAATAAGGTCCTTTGTTTATATAAAATCATTGTATATGTGTCGCACTTCTACAAGGCTAAATATCACCGTGGGATATTTGGCTATAAATGATGCATTTTAAAGCATGCCACTTGTTATCTGGGGTTCACACATTCGTATGTAGAGATTAAAAAAATTACCGCATTTACACAGTACAATACGTGGATGGTGCCTGACAGTCTGGTATCTGGACTATGTACCTACACCTATACACTGGGATTCGTATGAGCTGGGAGTCGTGAGAGCCACGGCCGGCTCTTAAATGAGCCAACGTTCAATCCAGTCATACGAAAATATTGAGCTGGTACCGTGACTCCCGTCTTAACAGAATGAGCTATGACCCATCGCTAGTGTACATTTCGTGTACATGGATAAATTGGCTTTACCTTTGGGACTGTTGAAATGTGATGAGTTTGAAACATCCCAACTTTAGCCTATCACCGGTAATTGCATTACATGATGTGTGGATAATCAACGTGTCTGTTGGTAGAATAGTTAATAGTTAACTCCTTGGCTCCTAGACCCAGAGGTCACATATAGGTTGAAATAATTATTTTTTCAGTTATTGATTGTTTTGCAGAATATGTGAAAATAGTGAGAATACAAGATCCTCCAAGAAATTACTTCTGATTTTGCACAGGTTGTGACTGTTTTTACTTTAATTTGATCATTTTAAATCTATTATTGTATGACGGCTTAATCTTATTCTATATTTTCAAATAAATAAACAATTTATGTTTTGTTTCACTTGTATATTTTATTTAAGCTAAAATTTTTACATAATGTACATACATACATGCTGAAATTTAGCACACATCTTAGGATATTTTTTCTTTTACATCCGAATTTTTTTTGCATGTGAAAAATCACATGACCCGCCAAGATTAAAACTGAGAAATTTTGTTTCTACAGATTCAAATAATGGTACACGATTCAAATATAGAATAAAAATAATCGCATAATAATATATATTATAAGCATGTATTTATCATTTTTTGGATTTGAAAAGATTATTTTTATAACTTAAATTTGAATAATTTTCTCAACGCATGCATTTTTCAAAGTGTCACGCTGATAAATGCGGTTCCATAACAATTCAACACACGTATGAATCGGCACACTTTTTAAAAGTGATATAATGTCATCAGTTGGAAAAAAATTTTAGGTTTTTCGTGCTAGTTTTTTTGTTTTTATTTTTCCTACCTTGATGACATTATATCACTTTTAAAAAGTATGTCGAATTATCAATAATACACCAAACCAAAATGAGATCAATTAACATGGTGTAAAATGCATGACTGTATGAATCTGTTCAAAATACCTATCGAAACTGTTGCCATGACAGATGCAAGAAATGCGAGGCATGCCAGCGGACAGACTGCGGGGAGTGCGTCTTCTGCCAGGACATGGTCAAGTTCGGGGGCCCCGGCAGGGCCAAGCAGACTTGCAACATGAGGCAGTGCCTGCAGGTTTGTCACAGTCTATTTTACTGTTTACATACTTGCTATGAATCATTATATTAACTCCACACAGGAGGCCCTTAGAAGGAAATATTTTCCCTCTGGGCCTATGTCATCTTTGGGTTGCTGAATGAAGGGTCTCTTTGAGGAAATGTGGGATTGAAGGAGGGAGGAAACTCAGGATATAAAGTGTCTGTCCCCCAAGTAAAGACAACTTTCTCTTTGGGCGAAATTGATCACATGTGTAAATTGGCGATATTATTTTTCTCTTAAATCGATATACAATGTGTATATCACACTTGTAGGTACATATTTTCTGTTCAATGAAGAGTTAGCTGACTTTTTATGCAACGTTAGGTAATCTTTAGTTTACATATTGTTTTTTGTGCAAGTTTCATTCTTCCTCAATATTTGACAGTTTGACATTGAATCAAAGTTAATAATTTCTTCTTTGTTTTTTATTTTAAAATTAGACCATGTTACTAATTCCTTTTTTTTACAAGTACTTGGCTTTTGTTTTAAGCAAGTACCTGATGCTTTGAATTTATTTATTTAGTACTTGAATATGAAAACATCTGTAAGCCCACTCTCTTGACGGTTCGATAAGGAATGAACATTTCACTCGCTACTACTGCAGACGCTGCATAGAGTAAAGTTTGCAAAATTTAGGTAACTGTTTGCACAGCAGTCCATTGTGAGACTTTTCTGCGCAGTGTCAGCAGCAAGTGAAATATTCACCCCTTACTGGACCGTCGAAGAACGGGCTTAACCCTTGTAACACCGAGCTTCTATGGTCTAGAGATTCCGTCTTGTGCCGAAGGAAAATCCGCGCACGGCCTGCCGTGTACCGGCTGAAATTATTTTTGTAATAACTGAATTGTTTCTTACAAAATTATGTTTTTGTAAATTGTTCTGTCTTAATAGATAATGTGTTTATATATTAATACAAATTATGTACATCTATCATTAGTAGTTTTCCCAGAATAGCTACTTGTGTTCAGAAAAAAAAACATTCTTCAAGTTTTATTATATTTGTATAAAGATAAATAAATGTAATTACAAGATATAAAAATAAAAAAAACACTTATTTACTTACATTTTAGAAGATTTCACTGAATAAAATGAAAATGAACTGCGCGTCGGGGAATGATGCAATGCTTGACTGTTGTTATTTTGTTTTAAATTCCGGACGAGCGGCGTTTCACAAAACAATTTCTATCAACTGACAAATGAATGTACTATTAACATTTTTTAAGGTCGAAAATCCCACAAAAAGAAAGTGTGAATTAGAGTGTTGGATAAAGGACAGCGTGAGAGTTACAAGGCATAGGGTACCAGGTGGAAAGGTGGATGAGTGTCGGTATAACAAGATGGTATGAATGTGCCAAGACAGATGTGTGTATTGTATCACCATTGCTTTACTTGCAGAGGAATGAAGTGATGATTAATCCTTGGTGTGCGCAGCTCTAATTCCAGTACCGATAAGTTTCCACTGTCAGTGCGCTACTTGTTGAAATTAGGGACTACTTTCTTAATTATAATTGGTTCAGAGATGTGACTAGTGAAACGGAGCATTTTCGTTGGGAAACTGAAATGAAATTTATACTCATTGTTTTTTTCTTTCAACAAGACAAACATTACTGGGTTACGAATAACTTGAAAATATTTGTAGTCATCCTACTTCAATTATTATGGGTGGAAAATGTTGCTTGTGCAATGATGGAGGGCTGCTAGCAGAAGATTAAACCCGCTACGCCTGGGCAGGAACTTGATGTTTTTGACCACTATGATATAAACCGGTCAAATGCTGCATACATGGGTTTTATAAAAAAAAAATATGTATATTCCTAGGGTTCATTCAGGGAATTCAAGTATAAGAAAGTGGAATACAAAGTTGAGTTTTCCCCGAGAACTTGTTACCACTGTCACTTTACTTACATTTTATTCCAGCCGATGCTCCCCGTGACGGCTTCGTGCTCAGTGTGCCACCTGGACGGCTGGATGCAGGCGCCGGTGGCCCCGCAGGCCAAGGGCAACAGCGGGCGCGCGGGGGCCTCGGCGCTCATGGAGTGCGCCGTCTGCTACAGCATTGCGCACCCCACCTGCGTGGGACCTGGCGGCAGCGCCCCTAGCGAGGACCTGCCCAACTCCTGGGAGTGCCCCCAGTGCACCAACCTGGGCCTGAACCACGACTACAAGGTGAGCGTTCATACATGCATCATTGGCATACAATTCCTTGGAGAGGCTTGGATGCCTGCACTCCTCCTGTGTCCATTTTTTAGTTCCTTATACCTGGTGTTTGCCTCTACACTACCCAGCCACCTAAACTGAGGCTTCCCAACACTCTTTCATCTTGCAGGTGTATGGTGTATCAAAGAGAAGCCGGTGGTCAACTTTCTTCCATTCTTGCTATGTGTAGTGCCCAGCATAGCAGATCCCAGTTTTATAAAACTGCAATGGGGTATCATTCAATTAACAGCGTAGGCCTTTAGGCGTCATTTGAAAAATGTGTTTTTTACAACTGACGTCAGAATTAATAGACTTGCCCTAAGTACGACTTCGACGGCTGGAGGCAACGGTCACGTGACACCCATTTTGGCACCAGCTTTGGTTCACTGCCGTCTACATGATTTTGACTGCAATAAGCAAATTACAAAACATTTATAAAATGGGTTAAACTAAATACTCAAATAAAATATTCAGTTTTTATAAACAAGCCGAACCTTTTTACGTATTTGCTGTTTTACTTAAATTGATAGCATTCTTAGCTCGCCCCACTTATTTTGGTTTCTTACACCCACTTGTTAGGGCATCTTTATGTATTATTTTCTCTGTGGTTTTTACTCAGTTACCTCCTCACGTATTGATAATTATTTTATCTTTTGTTGCAGCCACGTCACTTTAGAGCTCGCCAGAAGTCATCTGACCTGCGCCGCATGTCAGTTTCTTCAGATGCTAGCTCGATACAGCCTCAGAGGTCTCACGGTATGGATGTTAAAGGTTATTACAATGTACTTTATCCACATTATTCTAATTCTTTTTCCACCGACGTATCTCTCAAACTCTGTTTTACATCCAACCTCCAATAACCCATTTTTCTAAACAAACCCTTTGCTTTGATTTACATATTATATTTTAACCCCTAACGTAGGCAGTATGCACACATTTTTCCTAGCCCTTGGTTTGTACACACAAACAAAATTAATACACAAGGTAAGTTTACAACAAAAGTAGCTACCTCAATTTGTTACCTTATTCATTTTTTTATATTAATTATCCTGTCCCCTTATTCTGTTGCAGACATAAAACAAGAGCCCGAAGACGGTATCAAAATTGAAAATGGATCCTCTCCAACCTCCCCCAAACGGCGCCGTAGCTCCGAGGGAGGGGAGGGCGGAGCCAGCACGCTGGGGGCAGGAGGCCCCGAGGGGGACCCGCCCCGCAAGCTGGCCTTGAGGACGCAGCTAGCGCAACAGCTCTGCTCCAATACCACCAAGGTATTTTCACTTCTCAATTGGTTGTCATAGACCTAGTATGGTCTGATATTTAAAAGTAGATACAAATTGAGGGCTCTGCGATCCAAAAGGTTTTAAATGGCAACACAAAGCTGGCTCACAGGTAAATCAATGTATGTTAAAAAAAAAGCACAGTGGTTCAGGGGATAGGTTTTACTTTAAACAAACTGTATTCAGAATGAAGGGGTACTTTCCGAAAGAAGATGATTCTACATCAATTCTAAGATAATTTAATGTTTACATTTTCTTAATTATTTAATGCTTTGAAAGGAAGGTAATTACTTGGAAGGACAATTTTTTTTATATATCTTAAATTTTATTTATCGAAATAAACATGTATTAGATGTTAGATAAATAAAAAAACAGAATCAAATTCATAAAATAAATTGTAAAATAAAAAAAAAAATTAAAGTAGAAATTTTGTAATTCCAAAATAATAAATATCTACAACTAAATGCCACGCTATAATTATGCTCAATGAGCAAAATAAGATCAGAAAATACAATATGCAATCTTTGGAACAATAACGTCATGTGGGAATGCTGTCCTTGTTCTGCCTATATTTCAATCGAAGATGCTCAAGAACTAGTATCATTGGTCATATCAGCCCTGGTGCCCAGTTGGGAAACACGCCAAACATGCTTTCAACATTATATATTTTTATCATTGTTTAAAATTATTTATTTATTTTTCCTCATAACAATAATGTTGTTTCTAGGCCCTGAAGAAGCCCATGTACCCGGTGCGTCCAGCCCAACCCGGGAGCCACGGGGGTTCGGGCACCCTCTGCCTGGACCGCACCTGCATCATCTCCGTGTTCCGCTTCCTGTCTCCGGCGGAGCTGGCCACCTGCGCTCTCGTCTGCAAGACCTGGGCTCAGTACTCAGTAAGACTCGTTACATATTATGTTCCACAAAGTCTTAGGTCTGGGTGTGCGTCTCATTTTACTGATGATCAAATCAACGATCGAAGCTATCTTCGATTTTTGACATTTGAACTTTTTTTATGTTAACTTCACACAGGAATCCCTGAAGGATATAATTTCCTTTAGGGCCCGTGTCATCCTTGGGGATGCTGTGTGAACATTCTGATGAAGTGAACCTGGGTATTGAAGAGATCCATGTTGTAGGAGGGAGGAAACACAGTTGCCGAGAAATCACTTCACACTCGAGCTGTTAAAGACAAGAAAGAGTCCTAGAAGCGACTCGTTCTCAAGTGACAGAAATGTTGGGCATTTTTCGTTGAACGCCGATTCTCGGGCCATTTCAGCTTTTGATCAAATTGTGATTAACCATAAAGCATAATGGTCATGCTGCTGTGCTTTGCAGCCTATTTTTGCATCAAAACTCATCATGTTGTTTTTCCATTATAGGTGGAGCCAGCCCTATGGAGGAACATGTCGTTTGTCCAATGCCGCCTCACCGCAGCCCACCTGGCCGGTATAGCGCGCCGCCAACCTCAGGCGCTCGGCCTGGAGTGGAGCAACCTGTCTAGGAGACAGCTCACATGGTAACACTGCATTTCACCTTACTGTTGCATAACTGCAATCCCCTATTTTATGTGAATTTTCCTTTTCATTGTTTCACTTATTTCTGATTTCTCTCATCCACTGTAATCAAGAGATTACAAAAACACATACTTTGTTTCTGTCAATGATATAATTCATGCGGTAAATACTTGATATAACTCCGTCAGCACCAATGTGATTTTTTTGTTTGTTGGCAGAACAGTTAACTGACAGAATTTTCAGGTTCGATCTTCCCTGCGAAAGCCGATGGAGTTTGAGTATTTAGATCATTTTTGTCAAAGATCATCTCTAGTGTGCTGAAAAGAGGGAGTCAAAGTTTGTTAGAGCTAGTCATTCTCAACATCAGTCCTCCTGGTTATAGAAGAAATATGCCATCATGATGAATTTTTTCAAAGACCGCAGGAGTAGAAGCATTTCTAAAGGCGACTAGAACTCTGTAAGGATTTTAATTCTGATGATTTTGTAACACTAACCTCTATTCTTGTATTCTGTAGGTTGATAGGGCGTTTACCTGCCCTACGCTCGCTTTCGTTGGCCGGCTCGCCTGGCGCGGCGGCAGTAGGCTTGCGCACCTGCCTTTGCCCGCCCCTGCTCTCGCTGGACCTGTCCTTCTGCCCCGCACTGGGCGACGCCTGCTTACGCGACTTGCTGGCGCCCCCGCAGGACTCACGTCCCGGACTTGCGCACTCCCGCTCGCGCCTTCGCCACCTCAAGCAGCTGAGGCTGGCCGGGACGGATGTCACTGATGTATCCATGAGGTGGGTCGAATGACTTGTCTAATTTGACTAATTACATAATCAGGGTCAGTTCACAGGTTATAAGTCTACTGTGTTATCTCCATTCTTCTTGAGTCGTTACTCCAACTCCAATTTCCCTAGTAAATCAGGCTCCTTCACTCCTCTGACATCCTGGTCCTGTATTGCATGGGGAGCTGCAGACACTTACCTTCTGGATGCTTGTGATATTTATTTAATATATACGTCCTTGAGGGCTTTTACATATTTTATGATATAGATAATATTATAACAAGAGTAAGCATGGGGTATAGTATAGAACGCATTCAAAACAAATTTATAAAATATCTCACCTACAAATTCAACAATAACTTACATGTAATAATGTACATTTTAATCTTTACAATAAAGGCCAACAGTCGCTGATTTAACATTTCTACATAGAATATCGGTCAACTTCCACAGCTTACCTGGCCTTCAACTTTACCTGAGGTGGATGTGTTAGTTCTTGCTCTGTCAAGAATCTGAGGGAATTGGTAGGACTATTAACGGGACACTGTCACCTCGGGAGTCACATGCAACTGTTGGGAGTGGAAAACACCAATAGATGCAGGAAATATGAAGAAGATGAAGAGACTCCAATTTACCTATGGTGGCAATGTCTCGCTTTGATGAGAAGAAGGCTCAGCTATCTGGGAAGACAGCCGAATATCCAATGACAACCCTGGCGAATTTTGTCAAAGGGACCGGGTTACTGTCAAAGGAATAAGGTAAAATGGGAGATAGGACAATGAGTGAGTGCTCACAGGAGCTATGCAAACTGTCTCCGTATTAATAAATAAATGCTCTACAGATACGTGACCCAAGCCCTGACCTCTTTGACCGACCTGGATCTCTCGTCCTGCGCCCGGGTGACTGACGCGGGGGTGGCACAGCTGGGGCCGGCCCGCTGTCTGGAGAGGCTCAGTCTGGCCGGCTGCCGGCTGCTGACGGAGGCGGCCCTTGACCACCTGTCTGCATGCCAAAACCTCATCAGGTAACAATCATAAGAAAAGAAGATAAATTTTAACTATCTGTGGTAACATTATGCCACTACAGCACATTACAGTTAATGAGTTTATGAGGATGTTAATTCTTGATTGCTTATAACAGATTATTTGTCTTATTTCAACGATCTCTGCAGCGGGTTGGATACTAAATTAAGCTAGAATAAAATATTATTTTTATTGCATAAGATTATAGTACCAGTTTAGTTGTCGGTTAGAGAAGTACATTCAATGGAAACATTGCTGAAATTACTTTGTCAGTTACTAGATCTGAATACCCATCTTGAATCTTCCTCTTTCGCTACCCGTTTTTGTTCCACATCTCAACATTCCCTAAATCGGGAATGTGATCATTGTCCAGCTGGCTCTGGGCGGTTGGGAATTTTGCGGTATCACGAAAAGGTATAGCATACCTGATAAATAGGGACCTGAAAATTTCGCATTTGCGAAATGATAATGCATTTTTTACATGAAATTTGTCATTTTTACTTGAATTTTGTCATTTTCAAGTGAAATTCTGGTATTTTAAAATAAGAAAGTAGTATTGTAGATACATTCTAAACATTTCTTTGTCTATAGTTTTGACAAGCTTGAATAGCCATAAAATAGAACACAGCTAACTTCATATCAAAAAAAAAATGCACTGCTTTTGTTGCAAAATACCACCGTTTTTGCTGAAAAATAACCCCATTCTCCCAAAAAATAATGTTAATTTTTCTGGTCCCTACTCCTACTGATGATCAATTGGTTAGTCATTTGTGAGGAATATTAAGTTAATTGAATTTCTTTATTATGTTGTTACTTATACCGATCACATGTATATTTACAGGTTGGACCTGAGGCATGTGCCGCTCGTATCCACGCAGGCGGTCATCAAATTCGCCGCCAAATCCAAGCACAACCTTCACGTCAAAGACGTCAAACTTGTGGACAGGAGAAAAACTAAATGATTGTCCACCGCAGAAGGGTTGACGTAATTTTACCGACCGCACGAATCAAAACAGGAAACGGTGACTTTTAAATGTTACCGCGGGCAAATCTAGCCCAACCAACATATATTCAAATATTATTTTATCTGTAAATAATAACACATATGTATTTAATTTAGAAATCTTTAGATAATTTGCGTAGAAATCCAACTGTTTTATAAAATAATTTATTTACATAATACTTCTACTGAATTACGTGTTGTGGAAAATCAGCTTGGTATCTCTGGAAGTGCGCGCTTTTGTATTTTTATTGTGATTGCAAAATTTAGATCATATTTTATGGAAACCAAATTTTTAGTTAGCGTGAATTATTTAATAATGATTACAGACAGATGTCATTTGGCTTTCTGCCGTTTTTAAATCAAATAGCACAGTATTTACATTTTTCTGGGTGTCTTTGCTTGTAATCAGAAATTAGTCATCATTCTGTTGGCATCGGTTCGGGAACCTTGAAATGAAAAGCAATCATATTAGACGTGTTCAAATCAATGTTTAAACATTTATATTAGAAAATATCACTGTTAATTATTTACGGACGCACACATGTTATTCCATTTAATCCCTACAGAGCTACACATGTTCAAAAGTTCAGAAAAATTAACATTTTGCCCACTGGAAAAAACGTGCTCCTGTAACGTGCAGTTTTTTTCCATAATGATATTAAAAATTTTATAAGGAACGCTTTCAGATATTTCTTTTAGGGATGTTTTTTTATACAAAACAAATTTCCGTGGTTAAACAGTTAATTTCATAGAACCAGGTTGTTTCCGGGGGTTGAAGGGACACAGAGATGAGTGACACAATTTATTTTATATCGAATTGCGAATCCATCACCGTATAGAACATAGCTATTCCATCACCGACGTTGTAGTGAATCTGTCAATTAGTACGCTGTACTGGATCAATCACCAAATTTATAAGGGTGAATCAGTCATGACCTACGTTTCAGCGAATCCATCAGTTTATAGCCATATTGAATCAATCATGACTTACATAAATGTGAATCGATCACGACATACGTCACAGCGAATTTATCACCGCGTGATTGATTTTAAACATTCGAAATAGTCCAACAATAATGGGATATCTCCATATTCTGATGCAAAACGGTATCAAAATGTGCATTCGTAAATTATTCTATAGAGTATAAAATTTATAACAGCAACTGCCTTTATTTTTACAATATTTAACATAAAAATAAGCTTAGCCTAATGGTAGTTAATTGTAAACGGATTAAAGTGTACTTTATCAGTGTTTTGTGTCAAATAATCATTTTATAAGATTGAAGTAAGATTTAATTTGACTTTAAAACATAAAAAAGTGTCTGTAATTATAAATTATTAAAAGCATTTACGTAACAGTTTGCGCTGCTTTCTGTGACTTGCTTTAAAATAAACAAAACATTGTGCATTCTTTTAACATCCGCTTTTCAACTCAAAATGTGTCCAAACAGTTTCATTTTAATGCATGTTTTGGGTGTTTTTTTAATTTCTCTTTGTGATTTCATTTTTATAAGCCATAAGAGTCAACAGTAGTAGTAAGAAGTTGACTTTAATTTGTATTTTCTAGGTATTACATATTGACTCGACAGATGTGTTTTAGTTAACCGGTCAGTGGGCTGAGTTGGAAGATGCGTCGGGCTCCCGCTCGGGCGTTGTGAATTCAATTCCTCGACCGGCTAAGGTCTCCATCCCGACACAAGCAACATTTCCGCTTTGTGTGATGATGGTAGGAGATTTTCAAATATTGCCAGGTTATTCATAACCCGGGAATGTTCGTCTTTCTTTTAATGAGAAAAAAGGAATTTTATTTTATATCTGTCTTGTTTCAATTGCTAGCTACATATATAAGTTTGTGACATGTTGCATTTGACAACGTTAAAAGGTGTAGTCATGTTGCAAATGGTAATGACAAATGATAGAATCATTTTGCGTTTAGCAATCATATGTTTTATCAATGTTGCAACCCCAAAAGCTGGAATCGTGTTGCAATCGTTGCAAAAACTATATTCATAATTTATTTTATTATGCTGCATTCGTTCACCACATTGATTGAATTGTGTTGCATCGACCAACACAACATTTTATATCAATCCATTGCTAAAATGCCTTTAGTCATGCTGGAATTGGTGAGCTCAAAAGTTTTGCTCAATTTGCAATTGGCGACCAAATCTTTTTGCAATTGTCATCCACAAAAATTAATAACATGTTTCAATTAGCAACCACAACTTGTTGAATATGTTGCAATCAGCAACCATAATAGAGAGCTTTGTGTTACAATCTTATCATAGTACATTATTTACCATAAAAGTATTGATTTCGTTGCAATTGGCAACCGTGCTTTTGTAATTGAATTACAATTACAAAAGTTTAAATCATTTTCCAATCGGGAACCACAAACGTTTGATTCATATTCCAATCGGGAACCACAAAAAATCATGTTTATAATCGAGAACCACCAAACTTTGAATCATATTTCAATCGGGAAAACAAATGTTTGACTCATGTTGCAATCGGGAGGCACAAAAGTTTGAATCATGTTCCTATCGGGAATTTCAAAAATTTAAATCGTGTTCCAATGGGAACCACAAATGTTTGAATCATGTTCCAATTGGGAATTGCAAAAATTTAAATCATGTTGAAATGGAGATCCATTAAAGTTTGGATCATGTTCCAATCGGGAACCACAAATGTTTGAATCATGTTCCTATCGGGAATTTCAAAAATTTAAATCGTGTTCCGATGGGAACCACAAATGTTTGAATCATGTTCCAATTGGGAATTGCAAAAATTTAAATCATGTTGAAATGGAGATCCATTAAAGTTTGGATCATGTTCCAATCGGGAACCACAAATGTTTGAATCATGTTCCTATCGGGAATTTCAAAAATTTAAATCGTGTTCCGATGGGAACCACAAATGTTTGAATCATGTTCCAATTGGGAATTGCAAAAGTTTTAATCATGTTCCAATCGGGAATTGCAAAAGTTTAAATCATGTTGAAATGGAGATCCACTAAAGTTTGGATCATGTTCCAATCGGGAACCACAAATGTTTGAATCATGTTCCTATCGGGAATTTCAAAAATTTGAATCATGTTCCAATTAGGAACTACAAATGTTTGAATCATGTTCCAATCGGGAGCCACAAAAGTTTGAATCATATTCCTATCGGGAACTACAAAAGTTTAAATCATATTGTAATCGGGAACCACAAATATTTGATTCATGTTCCAATTGGGAATTGGAAAAGTTTAAATCATGTTGTTGTAATAGAGATCCACAAAAGTTTGAATAATGTTCGGAATCAATCAGAAACCAACATTTTGAATCAATCAGCAAACAGTAATGAATGTTTTGACAGTCAATATGTCAGCCTTTACCAGAAACCAAAGTATTTATCATTATTTGTATGTTGTAAATTCTCACTATTTAACATTAAAAGTAAGTATAATTCATAATAATTTATAGTTTCTATTAAATAATAGTAATAATAAATGCTTTTGGTGGTCAATTAAAAAGCATTATGCCTTCATGTAAATTTGTAACTTTTAAGAGAAATTGCTTGTGATAGCTTGTTTTCTAAATATATTAGCGTAGTAGAACATTTTTATTTTAATAAAAATATATTTATAAAACAAGACTGTGATAAAAAAATAATTGGCGTTAAATTGTAAAAAAAAATTGTAACGGAAACACACTCGGCTGGTGTAATTTTTTTTTCTAATCTGCATACATTCCAATCAAAAAATAATTTTTTCTCTGAGGGCATTTTTGTTTTGTAGCTGGCCAAAATGGTGACTTTTGGAATGCAAAGTCCCCACATTTGTTCCTATTTAAATGTTATTTCTTGTCTTTTCTGCTTCTGCGAAAATTTTGTCATCAAAATTAAAAATTGAAAAAATTCTTTTTAAAGTATTCCAAAATTGCATATCTGGCATTATAGAAATATGATTTTAATTATTCTTTAAAAGCGTGGGAGCAGATGAAACAAGAGGCAATATTTTATTGAATTGAGATATGTAATAAGTAAAATTTCCATATATCTGTAACAACGTTCAATAATATTATTGCAAAGTTTATTTCAATTTTAAAAGTCACCACACAGTGAAAATGTTAAACCTTTTTTTTTTTTTTACCCTTTTTGTCATTTTAAGAGGAATCTACTATGTGCATCCAAAAATTCTTTTTTCTGTTTAACAGTACTTAAAACCAATTTTTTCACTTGAGTACCTCAATATCAAAAGGTACCTAACGACTTTGAGAGCAACAGCGTTCGCTACGATAGTTTCTATTTGGAAAATATAATAAAAAAAATTTAACCATTATTTTGTTTTTAAGTTATATTTTCCACGTAGAAGTTGTCATAGCGAACATAATTGTGTTCAAGTTTAGAACAAAATATAAATTGTCTTTGGGTACCTTTTGATATTGAGGTACTCCCTTATTTTGTTCATTTTCATCCTTGTAGTATTTTTAACGATTTTCAAAATCAAGCATAATAAATATGCAAGCATCTGCCAGTGCTCTGGGAAAGCGAAATATCTATCACTTGTAGGAATATACCTAGAAGAACTTGTATCGTATTTGGTTTGAAAAATATTTTTTAAAAGACTAACTTCTAAATGTGAAAACAATACATATTTGGATTTGCATAATTTAACCATCTTAGTTTATTTTTTATACATACGTTCAATTAGACAAGATTTATTCATATTTAAATTATGTATTTTATTTTTAAACTTTTGACGCAATTGTGTATTTTCTACATACTTTCTAAATTGTTTACTAGCATATTTTTTTCATGTCACAAACAAGCTAAAAATATGAATAAAAATATTGACATTTATGTATAAAAAATATTGTTATTAGGTATGACGAAAATATACTGCAGATCAAAATATAAAATCAGCTCCCTTGAGGTGATTTCTCACATAAACGGCGCTATACAACTTAGCCAGTTATTATATCTTATACATCTATTGCAGACTGTAATATTTATTTTATGGACATATTACAGATTAACTATTGTAAACTAAAATGTATATCTCGTGGATCTAATGTACCTATCTTATGGATCTATTTGCCAACTAAAATATATGTCTCATGGATCTATTGCAGATCAAAATATATTTATTATTTTGCAGACAAAAAATATGCACCAATGGAACTTCTGAATCCATTGCAGATTAAAATATTCATCTTACGAATCTATTGCTGTTAAAAATTTAAGCATTTTACGGATACGCACTGGAGCTGCAAACGATATTTCCATTTCCCCGCTGTGTATTTGGAAATCGCTTTATGCTTCTTCTGCAAAAAAAATCCACTGTGCAATCCTAGTTGGCCATCAGAATTTATATTAACATATATGTATGTCTGTCTACCTCTTTTTGACTTACCAGACAATACCAGAATCACAATAACGAACGAATAACTACCTACACTTATTTACTTTTACCCGATAGGCTTACGTAACATTAAATGTTTTTCTTTTAAATGGTTTTATCTCAATTCTTATCAGTGCACTAAAGATGACTCTAAAAATATAATATTATATTATTATTTAATACTTTTAATTATTACGATTCGTTGATAATATTTTATAGATTTATTGTGTAAATGTAAGAGCGTTCTCTTTAATATTTGATTTCAGTATTCCCCTTGTAAAATATTAACGTTTAATTCCCACCCACCTTTGCTTATTACTATGGTATTCAATTTAGCTTTAACGTGCATATTTAGTTTTTTCTCTATATGTGTACAGTACGCTGCAAAAATTGTGAACGAAGACAATTTAAAAAAATTAAAAAAAACTTCTTTCTGATGAATTTTTATGTTGGTTTGATAGTTTTGCAGCGGCTACAATCATTTTATTAGTTATAAGTTTATATTTAAAAAAGCAACACTATTATGGATGTCATGGGAAGCTGAATAATGTACTATAAAACCTCACAGGATAGATATATACAACAATAATATAGAAAAGTTTGTATGTTATAAAGTAAATTTACATTTATGTATTAAGGTTATGTACATAGATGACGAAATAAATAAATAGAATTGAAGTTTTTGGTTTTTTTTCACCAATATTTCAGCACTTTCACAAGATTCCCAACTTCCCAGAGCCAATGGAACCATGGCATCCTCATTTTGGGAAATGTGGGGCTGAAGGAAGTGGTGGAGGGCAAGAGGAAGGTTGTAAAGTACCTGACTGTTTTGATCTGCTCTCTAAACACAGCTTTTTATTATAGATGCCTTAGGATATCTGTAAGGACCAGTTTTATAAATGAACCATTAAATTTCTGTTACGTAATGAGCCGTTATCCATCTGCTTTTTTGTCTTGAATAATTGCCATTCGCTCGTCATCACTTTCACTGCTCGATGAGAAATCCATTTGACAGATGCAAATTATGTATTGTCTTTTTAATTAAAGTAGTGCATGGTTCCAAACAAGCGATCGTCAGGTAACAACTGACAGGTGTCAAACGACCGGTAATCTGACCATCGTCTATAAAACGGCAAAATCGGGCGGTAGACCAAATATTGGTTAAAAATCGTATCAAGCGTTACGAACGGATGGATAAAATCGGCCCTAAACGAGCAAGATTTTATAACAATGTCTACCCGGCAATGCATTGTCAGATTGCAACTGTCGAGATGTCCGTATGGTCGGGCAATATAGCCCAACACTTTCATGTATTTCCTCGTCTTGTCGGTGAGATCACTTCGCTGCCGATATTATGGCAATATTTTGCTTCCAAGTTTATACAAGTTTGGTGGAGTTATTGCCGGAGATGGTGTTTTTCGTGTTGTGAATTTATCTTATACTCTTGCGGTACACGGCAATATTGACGGGATATACACACACCTTGCAATATGCTATTTCAATTGCTTGTTTACGAGCACCTTTATCAAGACAATGGGTACATATCGACCAGTGGCATGCAGTCCATAAAGGCTGAAAAGCTGTGCTTACCCTAAGAAAAACTAACCATGTAAAGAAATTAAGAAATGCGCATCCGAAAAATTTCTGATCAAAATGTATTTTTACACCAATTTGGTAAGGAACTTCTATGTACGATCAATTATTCAGTTGGCCACAATATTCATCGGAAGACAATAACAAAATTCATTTTCAATCATTCAACGCACAATTCATATCAGAACTTGAAAAACTATACACAGCTTACCTTTCGTCATAGAGCACTGATGCACAACCTTTTTAGGGGCAATTTATAATTTTTCAATATCGTCGCCGTGGATTGAAAAGTCACTAACTAACATTTTTGGTAAAATTGAGTTAGATATGTTAAAGCATGTAATTTTGAACCCCGCATCTATTGTAAAAGTTGATATCTCTGTGAAAATTCCCTAAATCGATTTATGACATGGGTATAAGTCACTAACAGCGTAGAATTTTATTATTTTTTATTTTTTTGTAAGTCATCAAAATAATATAATTAAACATATGGAGTACATAAAATATTTTTTTATTTATTAATTTATTTTTTGATACATACATTCACACAAACAAGGTACAATGATTATAAACATTTTTTTTTTTTAACATTAAATTATAAATAAATCTGAACATCCTAAGTGTAATGTGTATAAAACAAAAAATCCCACATAGGCAAGGCTAGCGCGTGGGTATACCTGGTATCAGTTAGTTGCAGTACAGAGTGGACAGAGAGGACGCTCCACAACTCTCTTGATGTGCACCTCAGGCGGCGTCCACACGGTCTTTAACGGTCTCCGTGGTTGAGTGCTTACGATCCTTGGTTACGAATCCGGATGTCGCGGGTTCAAATCCCGGCGTGCGCAATTTGTTCATTTAAAATAATATGTAATATATTTGCAGAGTGGTACATATTGTCAGTATCGCCCTGGTGAAAGACCACTATCCAGAGTCGAAAAGTTTTTTGAAATATCTTTAGCCGTGTTTGGTGACCACTTCTCAATAGCCAGGTACTTCCCCCAACTTCCTTCTCCACCATCTCCTTCCCCTCCTCAATTTCTTCACCCTCACAATATACCCCAATTGGGGATGCCATAGTCTCACTGGATCCAGACGTTTGGAAGCAGTTGTACTTTAAAAAAAAAATTGAAAACATTCTTGTGATTGCGACCCTTTATAGAACACGACGCAATGATTTATTAATTCTGACGTGTCTTCCTGAGATGAAGTTAATTCTGTTAAATTACAAAGATGCAGCCAAGCCGAGCGCTAATAATACTATAGCTAGACCGCGCGCAAAAGAAGGTGCGCAGACGCACGTATATTGCCATGTCCAGGAAGGGCATGATTTATAATTAGTTCGCTAGCGTTCGTTGGTGGTTTGCCACGCCACACTCGTTTCCCGCACTGTGCTTCATTATAGACTTCGAGTAATAATAATAGATTACAGATGACGCTAGGGAACGTTATTTTGTTTTGGTCGAACTACAGCACCCATTATTTTTAACACCGATTCGACGATGGACTTTCCTTGGTACGAGTCTATCCTTTTTGTCCCTATGACTCCCCCTTATGTTTTACGACTACTTCATGAACAGAAGCCAGTTTCTCATTGTCTCCGACTTTATGACTTCTCGGAATAGGAGGTGTATGAATGGGTATTGCCAACTATCAGTCCACATTGGCAATGTCTAGCGCAATAATATCAACTGAGATAGACCGACTCTACCTTAATGGTAGGACATTATTATTTTCCAATTTAAAGCTTTGCCAATACCGATTAGGGGCGCCACATATAGTATAAAAAATAATTTAAATAAAATAAAAATAAATAAATTTTTTAAAAAACTTAGAAAGGATAACGAAGTTATATTAAGGCCATCCACCGGCTAAAATTTTAACGAAATCACGCGCTCCTTATGCAGGTGGCGACAAGGTTGAAAATCCCGTTGTACATCGGCCGCATGTTTCGATTTCAGCAAAAAAAACATCTCCAAAATGCGTATTTTATTCAATTCTGTAAAGCTCAGACCTAATTATTAAAATGTTTTACGGTCATATTCTAAAAAACTTCATTTACCACAATGAGCAATACGAAAATATGGGAAAAGGTGTTCATAAGTAGGAGATTTTGCGCTTTAAACATTTTTTTAATGTCTCATACTTTATTTTTTTCTAAGCTTATAAAAAAACATACCAAAAAAGTGCACGGTTAAATGAAAGGCCAAGGTGTGATCTACTTGCAGTATTTAATTCAATCACCTATGATATTTCTAGGCTAATAAATTTTCAAACTGAAAACACACGATTTTGCATTACTTCCCATTGCATCGCCTTAATACATGGATGTTGAAGGTAAGTTAAATAAAAGATTTTAAGTTAAATAAGAAAACAAATCGAAAAAAAAAGAAAGAAAAATGGGGAAAATATACAGTTATAGCAGGAAAAGGTTGATATCATTGGTTTTAATATGTTTGGACACTTACATTCTGTAGATAGAAAATTAAAAATTTTAGGAGCAATAAAAAAAGCATGTCTGTACGCAAGCCTAGTTTTACACAAAGGTACATCAAGTACGTTATTTATCCTGTTACTAGAGCGATTTTCGTTTTTTGGGAATAGTTTTTTCCTTGAAAATGCATATTTTAGGCGAAATAACTAATTAACTTTAGTTATTAAACGTTCTGGCTTATTTGGCTAAAAGTCATCTCCTTCTCAAAACTAATAACACAATCACTTAGTGACTTTACCCACTTAAACACAAAATGTGCATGCAAAAAATCACTAAACGAATTTTTCGTATTTTTTTAATATACTTAGGCAATTTAAAAGTCTAGTTGGGCCATAATTACAATCCAAGAATTGAAAACTATTGAATAAAATCATTACCATAAAAAACTTTTATGAGCACCCTTATAGGCCTATGGGCGGCCAAATACTAAAAAAGCCATGGAGTCGGAAGGTTTGACCATCGGATTTTTTAGTATTGGCCCCCCCCCACGTGTGGAAGCCACTTTAAATAGACATTTAAAATTGTAATCACAAAACACCCATTATCACAAAACAGTCAATTTGTTAGTGATTTTTTACACCTTGGTGACGATATGTTCGCAGGGGGTAGGGTACCTACAGCTTGACATGGTTAACTTTGAAGTCGGTCGGGTCGCTAGTGTATTTTTTTTTATGTGGATACCGTACAAACGTCCCAACTGTCCGGAGTCAGTAGGTATACACGTATTAAAACAAAACAAAATATTAACTACGTGCCTACTTAAATTATCACATTTCGTTAAAACTTAAAGCCAATGCTTTGGATTTAGTGTCTAATTATTTAAAAACAAATGTAAGTCGGGTTTTTTAAATATGGGTTGCGCATTACTGTCATAGAGCAATGCGCGCAATTGATATTGAAATATTACCTATTACCTTTACAGTTTGTGGTATCGCTCCTATTGCTAGTATATAAGTTGTGGAAGAAAAAATCAAGGGATTTAAAAATAGTTTGTTAGTTAGTTTGGTTCCTCCGTTGGCGGCCTGCCAAGCTAAGTGTGTCAAATTGTAATGATATTTTTTGAGAAGACGTGATATAAACTCGGTAGTCATATGACAGAAGGTCCCATCTGCACTTTTTCCGTTTTCAATTTTTTTCTAGAAACTTTCCAAAATGCCCTGATCTCGAGCATGGTAAAAGGATACATCTGTCAGTAGCCTGCAAACAAAGTTAAAAATAATAGAAAAGTCAAAACCTAAATAAATGTCGATTTTTGTACCTCGCGATTGACGTAACTTAGTGAGAACTGTACCATGTAAAGGGGAAAGAGATGAAAGTTAAAGAAATGAAATTTTCGATGCGATTAATATGCGAAGGTTAAAAGTAATTAATTGCCAATAATAAAATATTTTTATTTATTTGTTTGTACCGTGATACGAGGCATCTTAAAAATCACCAAAAAATATTAATGGCAATAGAGCTCATTTGCAATATTTTATCAAAAATCTCTTTTGCATTAATGAGAAAATAATTATTTTTGAAAGCCCAATAGACAACATATAAGGGCTATATAAATTGGGTTAAAACGAGAGGATTGGTCTAATATGTCGGTTGGAGGACTTGATCGAAATCTTATTTTTGCTCTCTTAAACAATATTGAAATTAACGGGGAGAGGGACGTTGGAGAGTTATTATTTATTAATTCAAAATAATGATAATATTATTGTGCAATACAATAAACATGGTGTTTTTAAAGAGAAAAATATTCACTAGTTTTTTTTTTTAATTTGCATGGGCTTAGCATTTATCAAAATATAATCAGAAATATTACACATTTCTGACCGTTCTACACATGTTTTACAAAAACATTTAAAAAGTTAAATATTCTTTAAAAATGCTGTGAAGGTTTTTCTATAACTTGTCGATAAGATAAATTTAAAAAAAAGAACAGTGTGTGGTTTAACTTTTTTATGAACACTACGTAACTTAAGTGTTTTTTTTTTTTGTAATGCAGATTACAAATCTTTGGTTATGTTTATTTACAAAAACGCAACAATAAAGGATTAAAAATACCCTTCTCTACTGTAAAAATCATATTCGTATTTTAAATATTTTGTAAAACATACAATGGGACGGTCAGAGAAAAAGTAATATTTCTGATTAGATTTTGATAAATACTAAGCCTATGTAAATTTATAAAATATTTAATAAATATTTTTCTTAAATTTAAAAACATTGTGTTTATCGTATGGCGTAATAATACTATCATTATTTTGAATTTATAAATAATAACTGTCCGACGTCCCTCAAATGGAAACTTCTGCCATGGCTACCGAATTGCAAGTGAGGGCGAGAAATTTTGATTTTGAACTCTGTATATATATATTTTAGTTTGACATCTATGGTTTAATAGCAGAAGTAAGTCAAAAGTTATTTTAGTAATCTTTGGACCGCTAGAAATAATATTTAAAAAATTGCAATCACATTACAGATCTACCTACTTATCGGTGCCGTCGGTGGCGTCGCTATTATGAATATAAGTATAAAATAAGCAAAACACATTCTGTATTCTATAGATATATGCATTCCTTGATAATAGCTCCGTTGTAACTTCTCCCCCTTTCCTATAAAATAAATGATACAAAATCGTACGTATGTTAATTGTGTTCATTCAATTTTAGACGGATTTCCTTTAATGTTGTACTAAATAATTGTACAATAATAATTATGTTTTAATATCAAGGGGTTTCAATGATCAAGTAAAGTTTATCAAAATAAAGAAAACAAAAGTGGAGGGCACTGATTCGAATCGTGATTATAACGCTACGCGATCACAGATGGCGCTAATTTTAATATTTTAGAAAAAACGCTTTTAGCACGTATGTAATGTTTTTAAATATTGAAATGAATTGCTTGTTGGCGGGTGTACATACGGAATATGAAAATGAATAATTTGTTATTGTAGGTATATGTAGGTAGGTGAATTCCTTCAATAAATTTATATCATGGTGATACATCACTACTAGCGCGCCGCGTCTATAAAAATAACTCATTTAATCCTAGTTTGCTGTGAAGACCCAGCTTTACCCTCCGGACGGAAACTGAACAATGTTTGAAAGGGAGATATGTTAATACGGAAGAGAGAGGAAGCGCTAATATAATTTACGCTTAGGACGTAAGCGGTCGTTTAAAAAATATTTAAAAAAACACGACATATTTAGAATAGAGCAAAAATCTCAAGTAGCTTACGTAGCATTTAAAGAAACGCTGTGAATTTTTCATACCTATAACGATATATATAACAGAACCACACGCGTTATTTTTATTGTCTGAGCATACTTTGCAGTTTTTTTTTCTATTGGGGGAATTTCATATAATTATTACTTTTTATAATAGAGATTATCTTAAAAAATAACACATATCTTTCAAAATGTACATTTAAACTTCAAATTTGGGAAATTGTAGTATGTACACAGAAATTTTGAATGCGGAGTCGTCGAATTGCCAAGCTTAAATTTTAGCTAGGATTCCTACATGATTGCAACTTGACGAACGTAAATATCCCAGCCGTGCTTGAAAAGCAACTGAAATTTCGCCCTAAAATGATTTTAAATGGCAACACCAAAGGAACAATGATCTTTACAAAGGGACTATAGCCCAAGCGAATATTTTTCACATAAATATTAAACGGTGTTCAGAAATTAGTGGTACTTACTTGCATCATGTTCTAAAAAAATATTATTCGATTATTATTATATTTTGAATACTTTCTGAAAAGGAAATGTTTCTTTCGCATTTTTGAAATGTGTTAGGTACATCAAAGAAGCCAGTTATTAGTTATTAAATTTATGAAAAACGGAGTAATTCCTTTTTATTCTGTTTATCGTACAGTCAGACTCGAAAGTCAAACATAACCTCACATTTGAATGTATTATATTTCCTTCTAAAATTGGTGTTGCCATAGTAATGAAAATGTTTTGTTAAATTGGTAGATTTTGTTGAAACGCTGTACAGCTTGGCATTTAATTGCAGATATTTACTATACTACAAACTGTAATTTCTATGGCAACATAAAGTTACTTACTTTGACTTTGAAATGTGTTCTCCATATTCAAATGTTTTCTCATATTCGCATTTGATAGTTCATTTTAAAGAAACAAGACAAATGAACACAATAATTTTTTTAACGTTTTTGTTTTAATTTTATGAGTTCTACGAGTGTGATTTGATTTTGTTTTTTGTTTATTGTTTTTTTTTTAATCTATTTATCTTACATCTAAAACATAAAATTTAAGAAATGCAAAAAACGCCTTTGAGACAAGTTCAATTTGTGTCATCTTCATCGATATCATATCTCAAATTCAAGATTTGTGAATATTATCTTCCATTTTTTTTAATCTCATATTATTGGCAGCTATTTTTATAACGTTTACAAAGTTCTACCCGAACTCAATTGCAAAAAATTGAATTCTTTAGACTTTTATAAAAAGACAATAGATGTCTCATATAAATAAAAAGTCGGATGTAAATCCGAGACACTGTTTAAGTTTGCAATTGAGTTCGGGTAGAACTTTGTAAACATCATAAAAATAGCTGCCAATAATGAGATTAAAAAAAAATGGAAGATAATATTCACAAATCTTGAATTTGAGATATGATATCGATGAAGATGACACAAATTGAACTTGTCTCATTAGCTAAGTCGGTTGAGCGTTGCCCCGGATGGGCAGAGGACATGGGTTCGAGTCCCAGATGCGACTGAAATATTTTTAGTTTCTGTCTTTTTGTCCGGTTTCATCTTTCATTTAGGTTATGTTAATATTATTTTCTTCAATGATTAAATATTACGATGAGGTTTTTAAATCTCAATAAAAATAATTAATAATTAATAATTAAAAATTGAATAATAATATTAGTTCTTTATTCCAGAAGGTATGCAGGGGTAGTGCAATGCAATACGTTCCATAAGTGATAATAATACAAACAAAAAGTAACAATAATAAGAGGAAAAAAAAAAGAAAACAATAAATTCATAGACTAAGAGAGAAAAAAAATTAACAAGTTTATGGTGGATATTTTATGGTCTCCCCGTCTCCACATGCCATCGAGGGAGAATCCATCCATGTAGCCGTAGCAGTAATGATGGTATTCTCCGATTGGCGTACTCTTCACCATAGGCTTCCCATGCGGTGGTGGAGAAGTGCCCTGAAAGAGTGCACTCGTCCTTCCAGGAACATTTCTGTAGCGCTCCAGTATCTTGGTAGACGGAATAGTTGGCGATATACATTATTATAGGTGACTTTTATCTTCTGCCATTATAATGCGCCCACAGTTCTTAAACGATTCTCAATTTTTGTCTACTTTGAAATGTCAGACTGCAGGTAATTAATTTAAAAATAAACTTAGGTAGGCATCTACCTGTGTCCGAAAAAACTGTTGAAATATTTGAAAAAAGTTCTATTTTTTTAATCGCTGTAAAATTGAAGCTATGTTTTCAACAAATATTTGACAGCAAATGAAAACAATGTTGACAATAAAAACTGTTATTATTATTATTATTACTCTAGTATTACTAAGTGCAGTAAATGCAGCAAGTTTTCCCGGACGGGAAGTGATCAAAGCATTCAGTGCTTGTGCAAATGATACTCTGAAAAACATTATAGACAGTGATAATTGTACGTACGAGGTTTGGGAGAATCGAATGAAAGATGGGCCTAGAAATAACGGGCAGATTCGCTACTATGCATTGGAAAATAACTCGTGCATGGCACTCGGCGTAGACCAAAATTCTAGCGTAAATATCGTCAGAGTCGTGGCCAGCGCGTTCTTAATGCCTCACTTGGAATCCAGGTGTTATTACAATCACAAGGTGATACTTAAATATGGCAACAACAGTATCACAATGACTCTACACAAGTACGGCGGCAACAGACCCGACGAATATGTGCACAGGTTGGACGAAGACGCGATAGTCCCCAGTGAGGTAAATTTATTACGCTGTAAACAGCACACTTTGTTCTTATTTGATTTGATTTTATTTTGTTTTATTTTTGTTTATTTGGGAGACCAACAGTTTACATAAAAAAATGAAGTATAAGGAATAAGTTATATAAATTTGACCAATTACAGGATTCCACCTGGGTATTATTTATAAGTGAATCTATGACGGCCTCCATGTTCGAGGGGTAAGGCTCTCGACTACGAATCCGAAGGTCGCGGGTTCAAATCCCGGCGAGCGCAAGTAAATTTTATTTAATTGATTTGTGTTGTTTCACAGTTAATTCATTGAAAAATAATACATAGTATATTAGAAGAGTGGAAGATACTCTCAGTATCGCTCTGGTGAAAGACCACCATTGAGAATTGAAACGTTGCTTGAAATTGCTTGAAGCCGTGTTTGGTGACCAGATCTGAGTAGCCCCAATATCTTCAGCTTCACAACATTCCAGAATTAGGGATGCCATAGTCTCACTGGCTCCAGACGGTTGGGAGCAGTTGGGACTCTTGTGCGCGGTATTCATATAAAAAATTAAAAAAGTGATTTCCGAAGAAATCAAAGAAAAATTAAAAAGTTAATAATACAAAATAAAGAAGAAATATAAATTTAAAATTTACACGTAATTTGTTATGGTCTCTGGAAAGGAAGGGGGTAGGGGGGGAGGGGTCTACCTTGTTGAAATATATGTGTGTGATTTGATGTTAATAAAATAATAAATAGTGTACATATTTATATAAAGAAGAAAGTTGATAGACTGGTGGTGGTAGTATGAGGTGAGTAGGTATCTAAAGTTATTAGTGCCGGGAAGGTTTAGAAAGTAGTTTTAATGAAATCCAATATGTAAAACTGTTGCTATAACGTTTTGAAATTAGTATAAAAAACATTCAACCCGCCATGTCGTATTGAGGTTAGCCCATAGATATACTACTCTGGTTAGCCACAGATTATATATTCAAAAGAAGAAGGTTTTTTTGGGTGGAATATTTTCAAAATGGAAAATACAAGTACGTACCTGTTTAAGAACTTTATTATTTAGATATATTTTGAAAAAATAAATATTTGGAAAGAAATAAAATTTCCGAATGAATGTAATAGTCATCACAATGTGAAATGTGACATCCAAACGACAAGCAAGAATTCGCAACTTCATAACTTTTTTCCAAAAAAAATAAATAATCCCGAGTAAGGCCGGGTACACATCAGATAGTTTTTAATAAATTATAGAAATAGAAAAATCATAAAATAAGTATTAGGTAACCTGCATAAATGATTTTACTGCCTTTTTGTTCATACATTCTTAGATGTCACTAATCATAAGTCTGAATTAGGTAGTTTCTAGTAACAAATCTTAGCTGTAAGCCATTAGTAATAAATCTAAGATGTGAATTATTTGATATAACGGGGAGAGGGACGTCGGAGAGTTATTATTTATTAATTCAAAATAATGATAATATTATTGTGCAATACGATAAACATGGTGTTTTTAAAGAGAAAAATATTTATTACGTTTTTTTTTATTTGCATGGGCTTAGCATTTATCAAAATATAATCAGAAATATTACACATTTCTGACTGTTCTACGCATGTTTTACAAAAACATTTAAAAGGTTGAATATCCTTAAAAAATGCTGTGAAGGTTTTTCTGTAACTTGTCGATAAGATAAATTTAAAAAAAAAACAGTGTGTTGTTTAATTTTTTCATGAACATTACGTTTTTTTTGTAATGCGGATTACAAATCTTTGGTAATGTTTATTTACAAAAACGCAACGATAAAGGATTAAAAATACTTTTCTCCACGTTAAAAATGATTTTGGTATTTTAAATTTTTTGTAAAACTTACAATGGGACGGTCAGAAAAAATAATATTTCTGGTTATATTTTGATAAATGCTAAGCCTATGTAAATTTATCAAATATTTTTCTATTTAAAAACATTATGTTTATCGTATTGCGTAATAATACTATCATTATTTTGAATAAATAAATAATACCTCTCCGACGTCCCTCTCGCCCATAAGTCTAAGTGATAAGGTACAGGTTAGATAAATCATGTTGTAAAGCGCCCTTGAGGTGATTTTCCCACGAAAATGGCGCTGATGATATTACGTTTATCCTAACAGTTATAAGCCTCGCCGCTCGACGCTCGTACTCGGTCTGGTGGCTTAGAAGGGGAATAAATTACTTGGAGTTCTTTTGGCTTAATATATCATAAATTTTTATTTATGTTAAAAAAAGGACAAGTACTTATTTTTTTATGTGAATCTTGCATAGAGTTGCTTAGAGACAGTGGGACTAAAGCATCTCTATTCGGGGTGTGGCGTGAGGTGCAACTAAGTGAGGAGGGGAAGGAGACGGATAAAAGAGAAGGTTGAAGTACCTAATGGTAGAAGTCCGATTCCGGTTCTTTTTAAGGATAAGACATTGTCCTTATCCTTAGGGTTACAGACATTTTGCTTAACTGCGTTTCCGATTGCATCGCAAAGATAATACATTTTAAAGGAGTTTTGGTTTAATTATCTCAGTATTATAGGTGCATCACACATACTTAACACGTGTAGTTTATTATAATTTTTAGAATTTATAACAGTTTTATCTGACATTTCGTGTTTTTGGCATAGTTACTTTACAAACAACGAAATTTCGTTAATTTGGTTAATTTATCATAATTATGCGACAAATGACTCACCGATAATGTTTAAAGTCAAAACTTACGCAAATAACGATATTTTTAAAGAATGTCATTCGCTGAATGACAGCTGTCACCCGAGAGATCCGGAACTGCAGTTAAGTATAAAGTCTTTACGTTTAAGGATGAGAAGAATGTCTCATCCTTAAAAAGAACCGGAATCGGGCACCTGATCTGGTAATTCCCAACCTTCCTATTTCCCATTTCCTTCCCCTCCCCACTCCCTTCTACCCACCAGTGGCGGTTCGTGGCCGATCTTATTGAATAAGGAACTCCAGTCCAATATTTTTATTTATTTTTATCAAAAATAACGTTCATACTTAAATACCACTTTATATATATTTTATTTTTTTAAGTACTTTTTCGTTGTTATAATAATTTTCAAAGTTTCAATTTTTCAAAGCCCGCTCCAAATCTATAGTCGGTCGGTTTTGATCAGTTTTGAGGTTAGAATGTCAAATGTCAAAACAATAATGAGCTTTATCGTACATAATTTTATATTCTATTCATAGTAAACCACAACTAAACATAAGTTATAAAATTATGTACCTTTTCAGAAACTTTAATTCAAAGAATAATAATAGTATTGAGTATTAACATTATCAGAATATTCGTATTGATAATTGGTTTGCTCATGATTACTCCAAATTCTTTCATTAATAATAGTTTTTTTTATGTTAAACAACAATGATATAGCTTAAAGTAACCCAAATTATGTTTAAATTTCGCCAAAACTAAAAAAAAAACACATTTTATCGGACGAGGTCGTGAGGGAAATAAAAAACGATGACGTTTTATCAAGGATAGTTATCGTCTCCTATTTTCCCAACACTTGCAAGTGCACGTGCACCGGCACACCGTGTTTCTCCTCCGAGTGTTGAGTATATAATGGCGGGGGACAGGGTAAGTAAGGGACTTTAATACTTACGTTCCTCAATGCTACCGTGCCTCGGTTCCCAACTCCGAATTGTGGGACCGCCTTCCACATCTATTAATATTACAATTGTATGTTTGTTTGTTTATGTTTAGATTTATATTACGGGAATTCGGCAAAAGATATAGAAAAATAAATGATAATTACTAATAATAACACAATGTATATTTAGAGTTAAGAATTGTATAAGAGATTCCCCTGAACGCGTTTGGGCCGGGGACCCGTTGATCCCTTTATATAATTTATCTAAATAAACGTGCGCAAAGGAAGTAGTTTGGGTCAGAGGATAGAACGTGGATAGATGGATCACATACATATTGTCGAGATGGCAATGGCGTGTACACGCGACACATAAAATCGCCCGACACCTGGCGCCGAGCTCTGAACAGCTCAGCGTTTTGTATAAATAATACTACCCCTAACATAATACTGTTTGGAGAAAAGGTCCCATGGGAAAAATCAGTCAAATACCTAGGATTAATACTAGATTCTAAATTAACGTGAGAAAAACATATAAATGGAAAAATAAAATCAGCTAATAAGGCAATAGCCTCTCTCTACCCCATGCTAGGTAGAAATAGTCGATTATCAGCAGACAATAAATTACTCCTTTACAAGACGACCATAAGGACGGGCTTTACTTACGCTACTCCCATTTGGGGATACGCAGCTCACAAACACATTAAAAAACTACAAACCCTGCAAAACAAAGCCATTCGATTAGCATTGAATGCGCCTAAGTGGATCAGGGTTAACACTCTACACAAAGGCACAAACATTCCTCTGATAAAGGATCTTATAGTAACACATTCTGAAAAGTTTTATGCCGGTCTAGCCGGCCATGAAAACCCATCAATAAACACTCTCGCTAAATACAGCGAGAACGAAATATTTAAGTACAAAAAACCAAAATCAATCCTCCGTAAGGAGTGAAATTCTGCCCCTGAAGTTGCAGTATCGTTATTTAGTTTCAAGTGATCCACTCACCACCAACAATAAACATTTAAAAGTAAAGAATCATTAGATAATCATTTTTAATTAAGCTAGAGTCAGAAAACTTTTAGTTTAGGAAATCTGTATATCAATCATATCAAAATCAAAAATCAAATTGGAAAACCACTCTTGTTCCAAATCTCGCCACTTTCAGAACTCTACGCTCTGACTCACAGCTTCCTGCCTGCTATACTTTGAATACTGTTTGCCTTTGCTACGCCCTGGACCATCGCATTTCATCGCCATTAGATAACCGACCTAGCGGAGTTCACCAATTGACCAAAAGTAGTCCGCACAGAATATATCGTACTTACAACGGGACTGCATTCTGGCGGCTACCTGAATCGGGCTCCTGAACTACTGAATCTGCAGACAAGTAGGGGCTGCAACAACGACTTGACCGGCCCCTATTTTTATAGTCTATTTATCGGACCTCGAAACGTCCGATATAGTCGTACATATATTTAAAAGACAAAACAAAATAAAAAATAAAAAAATTCACACTAATCCAAAAACAGAATGCCCACGTAACGTCAAATGTTCCAAATGCACCAACATAACAAGGTGTTTTGATGAGATGATTTTTTATTCAATTTTAAATAATGATTTATAAATTCAACCTATAAGTCATATATTCGGAATCGGCGTTTGCTGATCTATAGGAATACATATTTTTAAAGCCACTATCTTTTTCACTGGAGTTCCTTATTGGAGATAAAAAAGGAAGGTAAAACTTCCCTTATCTGTATTACAAAAATCCTATGTTCGTCTTTTTACGAATTACAAACAATGACTTTATAAAAATACAAGACAGGTTATATTCATACTAATCGAACAAAAAATGTTGCACGTTCTCGCTGTCAGTTTTAAAGCTAAGAACCCTTGTGAAAAGGGAAACAATATATGTATATTTGTAATATGTTAGAGATTAAGGACGTGGAAACAATAAACATTTCGGCGATTTATTAAAACTTCTGTGGTTAATGAATAATATAATGACGTTGGTTACAAAAAATAACTACTTTTAAATACGAAAATCATAATTTATTCAAGAAACTGTTAGTTTTTTTTATATTAGTGCGTGCGTGTGGTGCGTGTATTTGCCAATGGTAATATTAATTATCACGATGGTTGCGATTGTGAACTGTATTTTTGAAGCTATGAAGGACCTGCGATTATTGTATCAGGGACGGAACAAGACAGTTAAGGGCAAGAAAGGGACTCACCAATTCACTCACTGCGCATGTAGTATTCACTTGTGTTTCACTGGATATTCGGCATTCAATGCTGGTTGGTGACGAGGTTAAAGTTCAGCGTGGTCGCTGAATTCAAAACGCACATATGGAATACATTATGGACTCGCTCTCGTTCAGTACTACCTATTAATACAGACGGGTAGATTTTTTAGCACTGATTTTATGCTGTTTAAAGTACGGTAAAATTATAATATGATTTTGTTTTATTTATATTTTTATGGGATTAATGAGAATGCCATAGTCCCACTTTCTCCGGGTAATTGGGAGACTCTTGTGCTGTATTTAAATTTGAAAATAAAACATAAACTAAACATCCTCATGTTTATGCGGTAACTTGGTTAGTTTGTCGGGTGGTGGCTATGGGTTCCCACTTAGTTCAATTTTTTGCTAGCCCGGCGAGTAATCCCTATAATGATATAAGTAGGAGGAATACATCTACCGCCAGGTTATTCGTAACCCGGGAATGTTTGTTGAAAAATAAACTATTTTATATTTACAGATACAACTTACATTTACTTGCATGACATGGGATAAACCGCGCAACTTTGAGGATAATGAAGAGGTCTCTGTGATCTACAAATGCGGTGATGTGAATGAATGGAAGAAAAAGAATCTCTATCATGGAATTATGTATTTATTCGCCGTAGACCTTATTGCTAAGAAGCCAGTGCCGGAAAAAAGGAAGAGGATATTAATGACGACTCCCCTGGGATCTGGTGGTTCTACAGGCTGGACTGAGATTACCCAGAGTACCACCAGCCCTCGTACGCTCGTCTTCACCAAAATATTGATTAGAAATGTGATGGTGACCGCAGTCGTGTTGTCGGTGTTGGAGATGTTGTACAGTTTCCTGCTTTTCATGTATGTCTGGTGTAAATTTTGAAATACCTATATATAGGCAATAACATTACAAACAAACTTACCGGATGCGACAGTTGTTGTGTATTTATCTCTTGATGGTAAAACTCAACTTACAACACTTGGTAATTTATTACAAATAATACGAAATTTTCGCATAATCGATTTGGAAAACAAGGAACTAAGTTCCTTTCTATACAATGATGATAATCTGTCTGGCCGGACCTTAAGAGGTTCTCATTCCTGTACTATCTTACCGACAGTTCCATCTATGTGACACAACCGAAACTAATTATTACAATAGATACATTGAAGAGCTCTCAAAGTGGCGAGCAAAAGATAAGATAGTTGTGTCACTTTGATTTGGATTTAAATCAAATCAGATTTCAATATTAAACTGGAAGGCATCGCGTGAAGTCGTGTGTTATCTCCAACCAAATTGCCCCTGTGTGTGGTGATAACGTGTTTTCATTACATTACAGTGGCAAACATTAGTAAAAACCAAAAAATAAAATTTTATTCGTAAATACAACCGCATTACTTATTATAATAAATAATACAATCATTTCAATTCTGTCCCGAAAATTTTAAACGCCATTGGATAAAATGAGATAGCGAACGTAGCAAAACATACGTATATGTAGGTTTTTTGGTCATATATCCTGGTTAGTCGTTATCCCAAACCAGTACACTAAAATTCACAGGTCTAATAATTACTATTATCAATCGTCATAAATTAATTCCAAAAAATCCACCACGCATTTTTATCAAACATTAAATCAGTTATTGGGAAATTACAATCACTTTACACCTCCATAAATCGGGAAATGTAATTTTTCCAGTTTTTGAAATTTAGATTCCGTCAGCAACACGATTATTTTTTTCAGATTTTAGGAACGGTTTCTGAAAAATGTTCACATTAAATTCCATTCACACTCGTGATGTAGAATGAAGCATTCGACACGCAGTTCTATCACTATTTCGTTCACCCACACGTACTATTTGAATGTCTATCCTTGTCATACATGACCGACGTTTGAAACGTTTGTTGCTCGGGCCACATTTTATGTTAACTTTGTTAGACAATAACGTATCAATGTTTGTAATGTCATTGCATATAAGATTATTACATATATTACATCGGAGCACGTAATCCCAATAAGTGTGATCTATGTACTTATATCGATTTCAAAGAAAACTGATGTCGTCAATTTCAACTTATATAAGACCTCTCTACTACTAGGTTCCAGACAGGCAAATGAAATTGCTTATTTCTTCGAGAAATAATGTCGGTATTAAAAAATGTGTTTTTCAATTTCACCAAAATCAAAATCCAATTTCATTCGGGCACACGGACACGCCTGTGACACACTTCTATCGGTCTATCGATTCAGTGACTGGAATGCAGAAATGAACAGGTGTTATTGTAGTAAAATATGTTAGAATGAGGTACCACGTGTATTTGGTCGATAGATTCGTGTTTTGTGATTACTTCTCAGAAAAGCACCTTCAATTAGTATAGCATACCTATTATTAATTTCTCACTTAGTTGTCATTTATTTTATGATAAGGTTAGGTAATATACATATTATTTTAAAGGTAGGTAAGTACAAATTTACTTAGATATTATTTTTGGGGACCGGATAATTCGGCACACGTATGAATCGGCACACAAAACAAAAGAAAACTCACCCGAAAACCCGATCTAACCTAATTAATTAAAAATCTTACTTTTAGTGACTTTATATCACTTTTAAAAAGTGTGCCGATTCATACGTTTGTTGAGTTGTCATAGAATTTGATTTTTAAATGCAGAAAGAGGATTTTATTTCTGAGAGGCGTCGAGTTGTATATACTAGTTTTTCCAGTTCACAGTGGCGTGCAGTCCATAATAAAGGCTGAAAAGCTGTGCCCACCCAAGAAAAACGAATATAAATTAAAAGGTAATAGAAAAAAAATTGAAAATTATTGATCAAAATGTATTTTTCCATGAATTTGGTAATGTCTTGTACGCTCATTTATTCTGTTGGCCCCAACGACCAGTGGAAGATGATAATAAAATTGTAATTTTCGAATATTCAATGCATAAATACTCGAAATTGAAAAATTTCACACAGCCTACCTTTGGTCACAGACCAATGCACGCCACTGACTTACTTATATTTAGTCAGGTAATTAAGGGGGAGAGGGACGTCGGAGAGTTATTATTTATTAACTCAAAATATCGATAGTATTATTACGCAATACGATAAACATAAGTAGAAAAATATTTATTAAATATTTTTGAAATTTACAAAAAAAAACAGTTTTTTTTTTGTAATGCGGATTACAAATCTTTGTTTACGTTTATTTACAAAAACGAACCGATAAATGATTAAACATACTTTTCTTCACTTTAAAAATCATATTCGTATTTTAAATATTTTGTAAAACATAAAATGGGACGGTCAGAAAAAAGTAATATTTCTGATTAGATTTAAAAAATGCTAAGCCTATGTAAATTTAAAAATATTTTTATATTTAAAAACATTATGTTTATCGTATTGCGTAATAATACTATCATTATTTTGAAATAATAAATAATAACTCTCCGACGTCCCTCTCCCCGTTAAATAATCTCGTGTTACACCAGTTGAGGTTATCCACCACTTTCCCACCCCGGTATAAGTAACTTATGGTTACTCCTTCAGGGTGCACCTCAAGGACTCTAATTTTTTGGTTCAACGAAGCTAAGGTTATAAATGATTCTAAACCCTCAAGTGTCCCTGCATAGCATTAGCTTAGAAGGAGGTTAGTAAAATTCCACAGCCCAGAATGGTTAGTACATACATACGGTCGACAAAAGTGGCTCTAGTAATAATGGTGGCTCTGCTCTACTCGTCCGTAGATGAACATGTTGAGACGCGGAGAAATACTAACATAAAACAGTAAAAGGGAGAAACTAAATAGATTAAGTGAGAGTACTTGGGACGAGCCGTTGCCAGGACACCAGGGCAGTCCCTCTGAAGCAGTGCTAGGTGGATTCTTGTTCCCGCCACCCTTCCCAGGAGACATTGCGCCAGTCGTCAAGATTATCCCTTAAGAAAAGTGTAATTGGGGAGGGAGTAAAAAAAAAAAAAAACCCTGAGACCCTGGGGATATGGAGGGGTCCAGGCGACCGGGAGCGTGCCACTGAGTCGGGGAGACGGGAAGGCCGTCACCACCAAGCTTGCTCCATCGGGAAGTACACAAGGGATCCGGCTAGGGCAAGTCAAAAGTAGATGACTGCTTCGGGTTGCAGGGATAGGGTTAATTTTCCACTCCCTAAGAGGGGATGTAGACAGTACACAATAAAAATATTTTTGGGTTCAGTTCGCCTGAATATCTCAAAATGTTTTTGAGTTCTACACAAAGAAAAAATTTTGTACCTAAAGAAAACAAAACTCATAATAGGGAAATAAAAATGGAAAACAAAATTATAGCAACAGTAGAGGCATCAGTGCAGAGTGAAAAGTTTAAAGCTAAAATTTAAAATTAAAAAAGAAGTATAAGATATATTAAAAATGGCAGGAATCTAAATGAGCAAAATACAGAAATAGAGAATGAAACAAGGTAACAAAATAGCAAGTAGAAGATAAACATTTACAAAGGGAAACATAAAATGTAAAACCAAGCATATACAGTAGTTAAATAAATTAAAAATAAGTACCAGAGATTCAAGAGGACAGTACCTCCGGCACCTGAAACGATAAATGATTTTACAAAGCTATTCCGCGACTCTAAGTTCAGGCCATCTCTCCACCCATCTACTTACAAACCTTCTCAGACACTCGAAATTCACCTTATTGCAGACCAGATCATTATTCCAGGCTGGTCTGGTAATTCCAGTCAAACCATCCAGCATTTCCTCTCTCGCATCCATCAAAATCTCACAGTGCCACAGAATGTGCTCGGCGGTCTGGTTTGTATTTCCACAAACACAGTTTGGGTGAGGGGATAGAGATAAACTATGAAGTCTACCCCTAAATTCACCGTGCCCCGATAGTAGTTGGGTGGTATAGTGGTCCAGGTGTAAAAATGCCCCTTCCATTCTGCTTCTAACTGAGGGGAAGAAAGAATAAGTCCATCTTCCCGTCGTCGCCCTATCCCAACGTGACTGCCAATCATCCAGAGTAAAATCGTGTTACACCAGTGTTTTGTTTGATTTTCGTAAATTTATAATCAAAATCTTTTTGTTGGTTAATTAGTTTTCAGGCCTATGTACTACGAAACTTCAGCCGCTGAGTATTCATGATAATTCAAGAGAAGTTCTAATAAACCATTTCGAATAGAAATGTTATACAATGTTACATACGACAATTACCCACCTGAAATTGTGAGGTTTGACATGTAAAACACTGTTCGTGGACTGTGAATAACGACAATAATAATTATCGCTTTGGTTGATTGTAACAAGGGAAAGTTTTAAGGTTTAAAAAGGAGCTAGGATAAACAAACACTTACCGAATAATGTAAGGACCGAAAATGCTCCTCGAAAGTAGATTTTTCTTGTCTCCGAACAGAAGAGCACTCCAAACCATTACTGTTACTGAGTGTTCCATTTTTTAAAACGTCGTGTTTGGTTTGGGAAGGTAAGGGCTGGATTAATGGCAATTAAGGTAGGAACCAAACACATTATCATTTCAGAACCTAACAAATATATTCAAAATTATGGACATCCAGTTTGCTCAAATTGCTGATACCAACGATAAATTAATGCTCTTTCTATTTGGAGGTTCAATGTTAAAATGGAGACCAAAGATACGCTGCACTATACCTGCCGACTCAGTTTTACAGAACTCACGAAGACAGAAAACCTCGTGCTGCATAGTAGCTATTTTACTCATAATTGACAATTTTAAATTGCTATATAAATTATTCATATATGTCTAACGTATACGCAATTCAGGATATATAAAGGTAAGAAATTGAGTTCATCATTTGAATAACCCATATACGAGTATATATACTCGTTTACATAAATGTTGTATTAAAAAAATGTAGTTGTGAGCCAAACTTCGCGTCATAGGTTTTCATGAATAATCAATGCATGAGCGTGAAACATGGCTTTACGGCCTCCGTGGTTGAGTGGTTACGATCCCCGGCTTCAAACCCCGGCGTGCGCAAGTAAATTTTATTTGATTCGTTTGTGTCATTTTTACAGTTTATTCATTTAAAATAATATATAGTATATTTGCGGTACGTTCCAGAGTGGTAGATACTATCAGTATAGCCCTGGTGAAAGACAAGATCTGAATAGCCAGGTACTTCCCTACCTTTCCTGCGGCACTCCCGTAAAATTTAAATAATATTAAAAAATAGCCATGTAAGTAAACTTCTCACAAGGTTTTCCACGTCCGCAAAATGTGTTAGATAAATTGTTTTATTTCATAAGGCGATCAATCCAGACCTTTAATGATTTTAATCAAAAAACACATCGATGTCTCAGTTCAAAATCGTAACAATTCAAAAAGCATGGATCTGATGTAATTAGGAAACAAGATTTTGTACGGGTTTAATCTTCTTTTGTAGATTTTAAAGAAATATATAATTTTTTAAAAATGTATCTCATTTACAACACTACAAACTTTTGGTTTTTTATAATGATAATGAGTTTTTCATAGGTTTTCACATGATTTTCGTAGTTGTTACAGTTTGGATATGAAATAATGGTGATATTTATGCAATATTATTTTTATTTTTTTATTGTGTAATATTAATTATATACAGTGGAAACTATACCCGCTAAGCCACTGCAAGTAGCTTGTCAGCAGGAGTTTATTTCAACAATATTATGTAATACAACAATAAATAAACATCGTCATACAAATGGAGGACAAAATTAGGATATAGAGGCGCATGCTTGTTGTGATCAATAATGTACATAAGTTGGAAAAAAATGGAAACACCATTACAGTGTTGTTATTGAGATACTAAAGTCCAATTTTATAACACCGATTTAAACAATGTTATAAAAATATCAATATCATAAAAAATATCAAAATTACAAAAGTGCCAATATTATAAAAATATCAATATTATAAAAATATCAATATTTTAAAAATATTAACATTTTAAATATCAACAATAAAACAATTATACTCTAAGACAATACTACTTTACATTCGTAAATACAAAAAGCAAGAAATAGCAACAATCACATATTAAAAACAATAAATCTCAGAGTCAAAAACATATCCAACAAGGAACCACAAACCCCACATTTGGACAAAAAAACTTCTTATACTATAATAATAATAATAATAATAATAATAATTGGATGATTTGTATAGCGCCGTTTTTGTGAAAAATCGCCTCAAGGGCGACTATGGTACTAAACTCTACAACAAAAACACACTATCCTTCAAAAATCACAATAGCCTTAATAAATTTAAAAATCAATTAAAATGCTCGATACGTTCCATAGGGAGATTTGAAATAGAAAATACATTAACACCAAATACAGACTAACACCGAATCACTCACCTCAACCGCACTTAAAACAACTCACCTTACAATTATTTATTTTTTTATTATCAACAATGACGTTCAAACTTAAATATTTCGTTTTTTTTCTAAAGTTAGTTTTCGTAATTAAAATAATTTTCAAAGTTTCAATTTTACAAAGCCCGCCAAAACCCTCCAAATCTAGGGCCGGTCTATTTTGATCAGTTTTGAGGTTAGTGTAAACCGTAGATAATTTTATATTCTATTCATAGAAAACCATAACTAAACATAAGTAATAAAATTATATATCTTTTCAGAAACTTTAACTCAAAGAATAATAATAGTATTGAGCATTAATATTATCATAATATCCGTATTGATAATTGGTTTGCACATGACTACTCTTTTTTTTAATATTCTACAGCAATTAAAGATCTTAAAGTCACCCAAATTAAGTTCAAATTTAGCAAAAACTAAAAAAAAATGTATTTACAATACAAAACAAAAGTGAAAAATAAAAATGTCCATACTAATCCAAAAACTGAATGCGCAAGTGACGTCAGATGTTCCAAATGCACTGGTACCAACATAACAAGGTGTTTATATGAAATGATTTTTTATTCACTTTGAAATAACGATTTATAAATATTACATATAATTATACATAATAAAAGCTACATATTCAGAATCAGCGTTAGCTGATCTATATTAATACATATTTTTAAATTCATTATATTTTCCACTTGAGTTCCTTATTTGGGCGTACATATATATATACATATAATTATATATAATAAAAGGTATATATTCGTAATCGGCGTTTGCATATCTAGTTGAAATGTACGTGTGTGATTTTATATTAATAAAAGAACAAGAAAAAAAGTGTAGGCAGAAGAAAGTTAATAGACTGGTGGTAGTGTGAGGTGAGTAGGTATCAGAAGTTATAAAGGTTCGATAGATCGCCGGTGTGACTTTATGGAGTGTGGCGCAGAGTTAACGATGTAAAATTGAGTTAATTTTATTAATATTGTTTTTGGATTTAAAGTGTTTCTTATTTCTAATTTCGAAACAGTTAATTATTGGTGGAATTTCAATTTAATATGACTTTAACAAAATTAAAAGCCCCTATAAAGGTTTTTAATAAAAAAAAGGCATTTTAGAAGTTTTACGTTATAAGAGATACTAACATACTTTTTAGTTATTTTTCTCTCAAAATAAATCCTGTCACAATGTGAACTTATGCTTTTTCTCGCATTGCATAATGCCTAATTAGGCTGTCAAATAAAATAATATATATATAGGTACCAGTGGCGTGCGTTGCTCTATAACCAAAGGTAAAAAACCAAATTATTCAAAAAAACTCTATCTAATATAAAACTTCATGTGCGTAGAAATTGAATTTCAGGCCATTTTTCTTTTGATCCTCCATAGCTTATTTAGTTGCGGTTTTCTCCTCCTTGTTATTTAATTCCCTTAGTATCCACTGAAATACCATGAATATAATGTCATATAATATTCTCTTGCTCTGTTGTTGTTTGTACCTACTTTATATTTGATTATTTACACCCTTAGCTTCCAAATTGTTATAGTATAATAACTAAAATGTTCATCTAAGTGAGTCTGCCACTCGTGAATATTTTAATTATGGTTTTAATTTGCATGCGTGTAATATATATGTTATTTTCTAATTATATCAGGTTAAGTTATTTTGTGTAGATTTTCTTGATCTTTTGATATTTGTATTTTACATTTGATTATTTATTCCCCTAGTTTATTCTAAATTGTGCATGTACGAGTAAGTGAGTCTGCTGCACATGAATATTTTATATCATGGTTTCAATTTGCACATGTATATACTATGTAGTAAATCTGTTATTTTACAATTATATTAGGTTAGGTTAGTTAGTGTAATGCGCACTTGAGATGAACCTTCACAAAACTGTGCTATAGAAATTAACTCTTATTATTATTATTATTATTAGTATCCTCAAAAATCGCAATTTTTTAAATTATCTTCTGTTGATGTTTGTAGCCAGGTTGACAAATGAGGGTAAAAGTTGTTTACCTTTATATATTCTAATTCAATTGTCTTATTTTTTTCGAAACTCGAGTATTATATCATCATAAATAGTTTTCGAGTCATTTTCCTAAGGTAGGCACAGCTTTTCTATATTTTTTTATGTAATGATTCCATACAATGACATTTCATTGAAATTTGTAATGAAATTCGTAAGTAGTAAGAGGGGTTTGCTGGCGGGTGTTTCAAACTAGTTCGAATCTATTTGAAATACTATCGGTGTGCACAAAAGCATTCAAACGTGCGCTCTTGAAAATGATTTTCCTGCACCCAAATAAAATACAATTTTTTCTCTATAGACTGCACGCCACTGATAGGTAGGTACCTACCGATATGGAAATTTTATATGTGAATTATTAGATACCTACGTTTAATGTTAAATGTGCAAAGAGGTCGATGCATGCACCGAGCAACCTCTCCGAGAAGCGGCACTCGACTGACTCGCGAGACAAGACATCCTTCGCCAGCAGAACTAGCAGCGACTAGATGGTCCCCTTTCCCTTCCCTCGCCGCTCCCTCACCCGCCGAGCAAACAGTCCAAACAAAACAATAGACCATCAGCAGACAGCAGCAGACCGCTATTATAGCGGCGGCAAAAAACAACAAGAGATAAAAGATAAAACTACGCAACTACCGCTGGCGGAGAATCGTCCGTGAATCTTTCGAAAAAGAAGATCTTTCTGTTCAAATGTTTTAAAAGAACGTCCCCAACACTGTGATTGGTCGAGCCCCACCCACGTGACAGGCGCGCATGCGAACAGCACCGCGTAATCCCGCCCATGGAACGTTTTCGTATAATTCAAAAAAATAACACATGCAATTTCGCGCTCGTTCTCTCTCGCACCGATCTGTATCTCGTGTCTCGCTCGTTGGAGTTTATTGTGTTGCTCGGTCGCCCTATTGCCGAAGTGCAGCGGCTATAAATGCCCCTACCACCGCGCAGCGAGGGGCACGCCCCTGCGAGAGAGAGCGGTGCGGCGATACTCTCCAACTTTCAGTCAAGTCTCGCGCTCCTCTGCGGCGGTCGTCATTGTGCTCGGGTCCGCGATCGTTTCGAAAACAACAAAAAACAAACGTCAAACAATCGAGTTTCAAAAATTGACAATCAAAGATAACGTTTCACAAGAAAACGCACGCCTGTGGATTTTTATCAGATTTTCGCGATTGTTTTAAATTCGAATCTGACGTTTGCGACACGCGTTTGACATACATAAACAAATATTTTGTTTATAGAATTCGTTCTAAATTCGTACTTTTTCTGTGTTGTGTTGAATTGAAGTGATTTTGTGAACGAAGCGAATTGATTTTGTGTTTTTAAATAATCTGTGGAATGTTTTCAAACTGGATTATTTACTGTGTGTTGAACATGTGATAGGCTGTCAAGTGTGAATAAATCCAGCCAGTGACAGCGGGTGATACATATAATTTTCACCGAGGAGTTATTTGAAAGGCGGCAGAATTATTTTGCAAAGCGCAGTGGCGGGCTTCCTTGCTCTAGGGGCCCATGCGCCCTTTCACCCCTACCACATTGGTTAGTCTCATCCACATTCATGCACAATTACCCACACACCTAATTAATAAGTTCACAAGTCAGATACATATTAGACCAATTGTTGATTCGAGTAATTACCTCAGTTACATAATATTTCGGAATTTCTAGCAGTATTTATCATCATTAGGTATTCTTTTTATAGTGAAATTCTTTCTGTTCGATATTAAGACTATAAAATCATTTTATCAGAAGCAACCAACAATAAGGTGTCATTTTATACATCATTGTCCCGATATAAAAGCCTCTAGAGAAGCTTTCTCTAAGGCTCATTTTTCTTCTTTATATATTATTTTTATTTCAAATGAAACACTCAAACGTTGTTTTAATCACATTTATTTTCATTTGATTATAATGGATAACCACAAAGTGATGGCTTCATACAATAGTATTTTTTTATTTATTCTTAAATTTAAAAAAACAAAAACTTTAGCCACACATCTCACTTAGACAGTTGAGATGAGCGGCTTTTAGTGAAACGATATATTATATATTTTTTTTAAATAACACAAAAGTTATTCAGATTATAAACAACTATAAAATCTACAGCACATCTTTAAGTTGGGCCGTACACTTACAGATTACAACAATAATAATTTCATTGTAACCTAAATAACTATCATAACCGTGTTACAATTAGCCACAATCATAGAGTCACCATAGCTTTGTTAACAAGAAGTAGTGAGTAAATAATAATAGGTAAATAATAACAAGTAAATAATAATCAGTAAATAATAATCTCAAGACAAGAGAACTGTCAGATGAACCCCTGGTGTTTTAAGATGGCCATCAGGTTTTGGGTAGGTTAGAGGTAGGCACTTGTAGGTCCTTGATTAAGATAGATAATTTTTTTTAAAGTTTTAGTAGGTATTCAGCAATCTGCAAATAAATCTGACATATTTTGTCTATTGATGTCTCAAAAATGCGCCATAATTCACAATACGGGGGTAATTATAATTTATTTGAAAAAAGCTTTAAAGAATTTTGAAATTGAAAAAAAAACACCATAACAGAGTGTAGCACGCCACTGACATACATATATTAGATAGGTACCTTCTTATACTCACGATATAGTCCCAAGGAAAAATTTTACACATGTGTGATTTTATAATATCTCTCTGCTTTTTAAAATTAAGTTAAATTAGGTATTAAAATAAATCAAATAAAAAGTATGTATTTGCGTTTCATTCCAATGGAAGATTTTATGGAAACTACACTGAACCAAATACCTACTGCTTTAGGTAATTTTAGTATCTAGGAAAGTACTTACCTACTTACATTTGAATAGTCAATTGATATTTCTCAACCTTCCTTTTCTTCATTTTCGTAAACTTTCCCTTTTGGTGGTACCATAGCAGTGGGACTTTTATGCATTCCCATTTAAAAACACACAGTTTTTCTTATGAATTATCAATTTTAAATGTCTGAAATCGGATTCATAATAATTTTATTTAATCCTTTTTCAATCTGACGTAATCAGGACATACCTAGCTAGCCAGGCTCCGTCATAAATCACCAGTTATCGCGGTGAATACATCTAATAGGAACCGGAAACACATTAATACAGAAATAAAGTGCAATCCTTTATGTTATAATTATGTGATTACATTCCTATTGGTTATGAGGAAAACCAGGAAAGCTATTATGGATACATTTACAAAGCAGAAGCAATTAAATGTAAAAGGGAAGTCTATGGGGCTTTCCACGCTCAACGAGTTAAAGTGTGACTTCACACTTAATAATAATAATAATAATTGGATTACTTCTATAGCGCCGTTTTCGTGGGAAAATTACCTCAAGGGCGCTTTACAAATAATTTATATAACATATCACTTAGAAGTATAACTAATACCTTACAGCAATAATTAATACTATTGACTATCAACTAAGACTTTTAGCTAACTTACAATTTAGACGTATAAAACCTAACACAAATTTAAAACTAAAACATATTTATGACAAAGTGCATATTTTATACACAAAACTGCAAAATGACTTACAACTATGGCTTAACACTAGAGTTTTTTTTAATTATTTATTTAATTTCATTAAATTTAATTATGACAATAAAAACATTAGCCACTCATCTCACTAGGGCAATCCTGTGTTAAGATGAGCGGCTTTACAATTTAATAATAATCAGTAAATAATAATACATGATTAAAAAATAGTAAATATTAATTAGTAAATAATATTAGATAAATAATAAAATTAGATTTTAGATTATAATAATTAAATAATAATAATAAGTAAATATTAATAAGCATATAATAATATCTACACGTTAAATGTTAAATAAATATTAAGTACATAACAATAAAAATAGGTAAATAATAGTAAGTAAATAAAATTTTGTAAATAAAATAAAATACATAGTAATAAGTACACAATAATAATAAAATAGGTAAATAATATGTAAATAAAAATAAAAGTTTTAGTTTAAAGGTTTAGTTTTACAACTAACATACATATTTATAATATTATAAATACCTGTTATGATTATTGCTCGTGTTGTCAGTGGTAAAGCATACAAAAGTAGAAGTGTAATAAATGTTATTGAATTAAAGTAATCTGGGCGGTAGAAGGTAAACAGATATATAATAATGAGAGTATGAACAAACTTATATAATAATACCCAGGGACTCTTGAAAAAAATTATAAAAAGTTACGAAAAATAACCTTGTTATTTTAGGTACCTACCTACATAACGTTACGAAAAATATAAATATACAGGAAAACAGTACGACATAATGTATTACTAAAATTTTTTAGAAATACGGAACCCACGTATCCATGGCACTAGACCTAACTAAAATGACCTAACCTAAAAAATATTCCTCGTTATAAAACCATTTTCGGACGAAGAAACTACTTATATTTAGCAACAAAACTCCACAACATCCTTCCCCCAGATGTAAACCAAATAGAAAAGTTTAGTTGGCACGAATTAAGAATAAAAGTCTGTCTGAAAGAGGTCAATGAAACAACCTTAAAAGCAACATAGAAGACTCACCTAATTACATAACATCAAAATAAATAACTATTCCACCCCAGCACAGGACCCCTAGTGAGAAGGACTAAGAAAAACAAAAAAAATCAAATAGTTTAAAAACTATAATAACTAGATGATATATTTATCATTTTGCATCTTAAACTTTATTTTGTAAACATTTATATTTCGTATTTCAAAAGTTTATTTATAGTCGCTAATAAAAAAATAAAATAATACAAACAAAAAAATTTCGGGAAAGAAAAGCAGGAATAAAAATACAAAATTATAATAACAGCAAAATCTTAATATTATAAGGGTGCAACTATCTAGATATGTACATGATACACTTAACTTATGATTTGAAATATTACATGAGTACCTACCTAGGTTGTAGGCGGGTATGGGGACTTGTCGCACATCAGAAAAATTATTTTATATGAAATTTTGAAGCCTCAGATTTTAATATTTATTTATGATGTTGCAAAAACCCTTCCGGGGCTTTTACGTATTTTATGATAACATTTAAATTATAACAGTTACACAGGTGTAAAACATATTATAGCAGGCAGTAGGTTCGTACAAAAATATTTAAAAAAAAATCACAAACAAATTGATGATTGGTGGAATTTAGCAATTTTTAGGAACATGATTTGGATTTTGATCAGTGTTGTCTACTTCTGCTTATTCAGTGTTCATTCCCACTGTTACAAGAAAATTATGCTTGGAAATGGTTTACAAGATAATGAGAGTTTTTATAATAAACATAACATAATGTATGTACTAAGTACCAGTGGCGTGCAGTCCATAAAGGCTGAAAAGCTGTGCCTACTCTAAGAAAAAAACGAACCACAGGAAGAAATTATAAATTTATACGACGACAAATTTCTGATCGCAATGTATTTTGAATATGAATCTGGTAGGGAAATTGTAAGTCCTTTTAATCAGTTGGCCACAATACTCAGCGGAAGATGGTAATGAAATGGCCATTTTCAAATGTTGCATGCTAAATAAATTCACTCGAACTTATAAAACTACACACAGCCTAACTTTTTTCATAGAGCAATGCATGCCACTGGTAAGTACAATGTGGCATAGGATATTTACCGTATAGCATAACGGTACAATCTAATGTACATGTGCAAGAATGTGTGTGTGCATTGTTTTAATCCTGCTTGATTTTCGGGGAATTTAAAGCTTATTTTGAAGTGTTTTTTAATTGAATTTGAGAGTTCGTTCCGATGTTAAAAATGTTATAATTGATAAATGAATTTAAAAATTTACTTTGTATTCACCTCTTTATTAATATAGACAGATATATCCACATGTTTCGAAAGCGATGCTTTCTTCATCAGGTATATATAGAGTACTAAAAATAATAATGTAAGATTAGATGAATTATAAACATAAATAAAAATTGATTAAAGCGGGTAAGTAATTAATCAAAAATATTAGTAAAAAATTACTAGAAAATATTGAATAACAAATTTAAATTAGAAATTTAAAAAAAATAATTATTCTATGTGAGATGGTTGATACACACCTAGTACAAGATATAATATTGTCTTTCTTACCTTACTAACATTGACAGAAGTAAAAAAATGGATAAAAATGAACATTTGATAGCTGGATAGTGTGGCTATTTGGGTAGGAAGGTAAAGGTAGACTTGGCATAATCTTAATCGCTTCTTAGAACACATAATAAACGGTTTAAAGTGCAGATTATCACCCTTTGCGACCTGCTAATCGTTTCCGATAGTTACCTGGACTTTGAACACAACACCTAGTGACAAATCCCTTAACAAAACAAACAATATTATCTTATTTAACCTAACCTTACTGAAGTCACTGTCAGGAAACAAACTTGTAAACCCTTTATATAACAGTTAAAAGTTAAGGTTACCTGTTTCCACTTAGAGATGGTCAATAGTCCATTGGGCAGGACGCTCGGTTAGCAGTTTGGCGGATAGAGTTTGATACTTACAAAGGTAGCGACTTGCTATCTTTTCAAAACAAAATGATTAAAGAAGATAATCAATCAGTTTTATAAAACCATTAAAATATCTCAAGCAGTGGGCTCTGGGGTCATAATTTTTTAATAGGTTTCTTTTCAGCTCGCAACGTTATTTCTAGCATGAGTTATAGAACTTTCAAATTTTCATTTATTCGCCCTACCCATACGAACGTACGTGATACGGCCGCTATATTATCGCCCGAGCGCAACAAGCCGTATCCCGTACGTTCAGGTATTAAAAAAAGCTATATCCAAAACCCACAAAACATTCGTATACGTCAAGTTTGTTCATGCGTCATCTCGTTTAGTATTTCGAGGTCAGCCGAAGCTAACGGATGTGTTGGGGTATTTTCATCTCTCCCATGCAAGTTACATCACTAGTCACACGTATTGTTATTGCGAAATCAAATGAAAAAAAAGATGTTTTTTTACCTACTTTTTGAATAATAACCCAAAGGACGGGCTGTTAACTGTAAAATGTGTAAATAGAATATGAAAGGATCCCTGTCGGAATACCTCATTAACATTGAAAGTTAGTTAACCATTATTTTAAAGTTTATCACAGTAAAGCGCACTTGAAGTGAAATATCACAAAACTGCGCTACATAAATGCTATGTTATTATTATAATTGTTAAAAAAATATGTCAAAATATAAAATATGGGGGAATACCTAGGAAATTAATATTAATAAACTGGGCAATGAAAGTTGTTTTAACTTCAACAAATATCAAGAATTAATATAAAATTATTTCAATTATGGCAATTTAATGCTTAAAGCATTATCACATTCCTTTCGCTTTTAATTTAATCTACTATATTTTAATAATTCCTTCTGCTTGAATAGACCGTAACATATTGCATTTCGACGTACCTATTATCGTATTATCTATACAAAGCGTCATCATTAAAAGGTTAAATCGTTTGATAGATAATTCGTAATGTTTTCTGGTAATTTTATGGTAATTCCAGACTTCTTCTGTCGGTACTATTTTTATAGCTTCCTGTGTTTAAATGGTTACCAATTTATCCTTGTACATGTTGAGGCAGGAGGCTCTATCACCATTACCTTCTGTCGTAATTACTGGGTCTCAAGTCTCTCCCTTTCCAAGCTAAATACGAAATCGTATTATTTAAGGTATGGAAAAAGTACCCATTTACTTACCTGGCAATGACAACGAAAGGTGAGCAAGGTTACGAACAGTGCTTTCTTAAAATTATTTGTAATATATATACAATAAAATCACACACTTTACTCGGAGTCTGGATAGCTATTGAAAATTGCAAAGATGCTTAGAATTTAGAATAATCACTCGAAAATTAATATGCATTCTAAAATAATGTATTTTCACAAGTGATCCAAAATAATTATTTAAAATCTAGAAATCAACCAATTTGTTTATTCTATTTAGTGGTTTAACACCTTTAGATTTAGTTTGTATATTTGGGAAGTATGTTTACGAGAGATGGAAAGACTGATAGGGACATTGAAAAAAAGGTGAATGCAGGAAACTCCATTAACGGAGGACTGAACGCGGTTGGCGCTAACAAAAAGTTGTCCAAAGAAGCGAAGCTAGCACACAATGGGGTGCTGATACCAATCCTGATGTATGGTAGTGAGGCATGAAGCTGGCAGAGGAAGGATGAAAGTAGACTGAATGCTGTAGAAATGAGATCTCCGAGGCGAATGTGGTAAAATATTGAGTTTCGTAAAGAATGCAAAGCTGATGTAAGCGTAATGAGTAAGATTAAGAAAGGGACGCATACATGGTTTGGGCATGTAGAGCGAATGAATGAAGAAAGGAGTGTAGAAGAATATATGACGCGAATGTGAATGGAAGAAAAAGCCGGTGATAACCGAGGGAGACATGTCACGATCAAGTGAATCAAATACTTGAGTCGGGCCATGTCAGAAGTAAAAATAATAGAAGAGAATGTACGAGATGATGTATGAATGTGAATGAAGCAAAAAGTGTATGCCGAGATCAAGTTGTTTGGCGGTCCGTCCTCCCTGCGTACCTCTGCGGAGAAACGACGTGATGGTTAGTTGGTGGTTTAATACCTTAAGATTATTGCTATGTTAATTAGTTTTAACGTAATTGGGTCAATTGGAACATGGCAACTTTGTCTTTAGGGATGGTTTCGTCGGGAAATGAACACGGAAAGTTACAAACTAAATTACTCTGTAGTAGGTAGGGAGTCCTCAAAGATTGATCCAGTGTAGATTTATAATATATATCCATTTTAATGACAATAGCAGTCATTAGCAGTCTTAAATCTGGTTAATTTATATATGATATTTCCATGTTTTATTTTTAAGCGTAAATACGTGCCACGTTGTATGATAGTTTTTGTCACATTCTAATTTATTTATTAGTGTTCTCCGCGTCAGCTACATGGCGATTTTTGTATGGCTTAACAAACTTATCAATGAACAAAGGAACATTCACAACTGCTAATATATTTATAATTTTAAATTGTGTTTTTTCCGTTGACATATTTCATCAAATAATACGCTGTAATTCATAATGTTTAGGTAGGTATGGACGAAATCATGGTTTTTTTTTCTTTAATTTACAACTAAAGCAAATTTTCAAACTCAGTTTAACAATTTTTTTTAAGACTACGAATATTTATCACCTACGTAGTTCTGACTTATTTGTCTGGGAAATAACTATTTCACATGATATTATTAACAGTTTAATAAAAATTACTCACCATAAATATTTCATAAGCCCTCTAGATATCTACCTAGAATTAAAAAAAAATTACTTTCTCTATAACTATCTAGTTTTTATAGTTCATCTTTATGACTGTTTAAACAGCATGTAAGGAGTCCCATGTTTTAAATAGCGAACATCTGCGGTATCGATCTATTTAACGTACAGCTTGGAATTTCATCTCTATATATATAAATTGAATGTTTGTCTGTCTGTCTTCGATTTTCTCAAAAATTACCAATCGGCGTCGCTGAAAATAGCACAGTTTGATCTTATTAGTGCTGGGAAGGTAGAGATAATAGTTTGGATTAAATCTAATATGTAAAACTGTTGCTGTAACGTGTTAAAAATAGTATGAAAACATTGAATCTGCCGTGTTGTATGAGGTCAGCCCATAGATACACCACTCTGGTTAGGTTAGGTTAAGTAACATATTATTACATATTCAAAAGAAGAAGTTTGTTTGGGTAGAATATTTTCAAAATAGAAAACCTACATAAGAAATTTATTGTTTTGAAAAAATAAATGTTTGGAATGAAATAAAAATTTCAAGTGAATGTTTCTTTGTTTAGATATAGTAATAGTCGTCACAGAGCAATACTTTCGCTGTCAAATTAATCATGGAATCTAAATGAAATGGAAGAATTCATAACTTTATTCCAAAAAATCCCCAGCAAATCACATCAGCTAGCATCTAATAAAAATTATTTATCCGGTAAATTATGACGACGTGCGACGGGAATCGAACCCGACCCTCATTAACAGAAAACAAGCTCATAACCTCAGATAATATCTCATTCAACAACAGGTCCGTAAGTTTCTTTGTAACCATAAACAATAAAACCTTTTTTTCATTTCAAAAAGCCAACAAGAATCCGCCATAATAAATCTGTCGCGGAGAACTTTATGTCATGTTCGCCAATTAGTTTATATGAGAGTTAGATGTTGTTTCATAGTGTTACTTTTTAAGGGTCTGTGATAGACCTACTAAAATTACCATAATCATATTTATCCCCGAACAATCCAAACTGGATACTGTTTTGACTAACAGGTGTTTATACCATGGAGATTTTGTGTAGGTAGGTACTTAGGTATTATTAATTAGTAAAAGAAAATTAAACACTAGGTATGTACAGTCTGACATTTTATAGTTGACAAAAAATGAGGGCGCTGAGATCGCTTCAAATATTTTAAATGGTATAACCAAGATGGCTCATAGGAAAATGATTGTATTTAAAAAAAAAAGTAAAAACGGTGTTCAGTAATTAGTGATACGTTCCGAAAAGAGGTGATTCTAGATCATATTTTAAGATAATATTATTTAAAAAAAAAATCACTCACTCCAAGGAAGATAATTGTATGGAAAGGATGTTTTTTCGAATTTTAGAAATTTATTTATCGACCTCTCTAAACCTTCCCGGCATCAATAAGAATAAATTGTGCTAGCTGTGTATTTCAGCAAAACCGGTAGAGGAATTTTCGAGAAAATCGAGAACAGACGGACAGACAAACATAATTTTTTTTACATACCTAACTAGATTACTGTTATATGTGAGTCTTATAATATAGTGTGAGTTTTATAATATAATACCTACCTACCTATCTATAAGGTGTCCACTTTATAACTTTAAAAACAGCGTATTTACGCAGTATCAAAGTGACAGAACATGGTAAATCATGTTTTAACAAATCACTTTTTTTCAAATTCATACCAAGCTCTAGGAATTCAGTACCTATCTATGTAAATATACCTACTTCCATTAAATATAACTTACGTTCTAACCAATGTAGTGTAGTGTATTTTTTTACCAATTTTCACAATTATCTAGGACAAACTTTAAAAATAAAAACAGACCTCAATAAAAAGTGTCCAAAAAGTTGAACAAATATTTAGATTAGCAGGGGGTCCATGGCAGGAAGAAAAAAGGGGGTCCAAGAGATGTAAATCGGGGTCCACGGATGGGAATTCACTTAGGCTGCTCTCTGACGGTCCGGTGAGGAACGAACATTTCACTCGCTACTGGAGACACTGCGCAGAAAAGTCCCACAATGAACTGTGTTGCAAACCGTTACCTTACTTTAGCAAACTTGACTTTTCTGTGCAGTGTCTGCAGTAAAGAGTGAAATGTTCATTCCTCACCGGACCGTCAGAGAGCAGCCTTAGACTGCACGCATAGTAAAGCACCGTAGTAAGTTTCGTTCGACAAGCCTACTGCGCGCCTAGAGCGAATCGCGTCCACGCAGGCACAAAGTTTTTACAATTTTTTATACCATCAGCAATGCATCGCGCAGTGTATAAATACACGGGTTGGTAGGCAAGTCCATAGAAAATTAAAAGAACGGCAAAAAGGTCCACGGGGAAAAAAACGTTTGGGAACCTATGCTCTAAATTATAATTCCCAATTGATGTTTTTTTTTAATTAATAATTTTTGTTCTATCCACTTATGCATTTAACTATGATAATATGCATTACAAAGACAAGCTTTTAAAAACGATAAGAAAAAATATATATGAGTAGAGAAAAATAAGGGTAATTTACAAAAAAAATATGTACCTAAATCTAACAAAAAATCCCACATATGCAAGGCCGGTGCGTGGGAATTACGTGTATGATTATCCGTACATAATTTAGCTGAATTAAGTGGGATAGGTAGAAGGTACCCACCTATTTACCTAGTTCGATGAAAATGATAAGTGGTAGAGAAATTCAGTATCGCCCTGGTGAAAAATAACCATGTTTAGTAACTGGATCTGAATAACCTGGTACTCACATTGAAATGAAAATCTTCTCTTTCCCCATATTATTATCCTTTTTTTTATTAACTTTGTTTTTTTCACCTATGTAGATATTTTCATTGTTAAAAAAGCTGTTAGTCTTTCTCGCTCTCTCTTACAAATAAATCTTATTTTCCCTTCCACTTCCTACAGCCTCACAATATACCCCAATAATTGAGGATGTCATAGTCCCACTGGTTTCGGGTAGCTGGGACTCTTGTGCGGTACCTATTCACAATAAACAAAGTTACTATTTTGCAGTCCTAGATCTTGTGAAATTTCTGATTTTAAAAAATCCGTCGCTTTTACGGCATTAAAGCATTAAAACGCAATTACTGTACTTTCCTTCTCTTGAAGCTCTCAATTATCCGAGTAAAAAGCCCCCGCGACATTAGGCGATTTACCGAGCGTTAAACGGCTGCGTCCAGCGATTTTGTCGTCAATTGATTTGGAGGCTTTAACGCGGAGATAATGGTGGATGTTTGAGGTAACCGTTTCATATTCTGTTGCGTTAGGCAATATTATGTGAAACATCCATCCAAAATGGATAGGATATCTCGATAATCATACGCGTATAAATTATTTTTTGTTGTTGTAGATAAATCATTTTGCGAAACATGATAGTCATTTTGTCATGTAAAATATAACGTTTATCTATAGATTTTTCTTGTAAAACATAACGCTTACCGATAGATTATTCATGTAAAACATAACGTTTACCTATAGATTATTCATGTCAAACATAACGTTTACCTATAGATTTTTCTTGTAAAACATAAAGTTTACCTATAGATTTTTCTTGTAAAACATAACGTTTACCTATAGATTTTTCTTGTAAAACATAACGTTTACCTATAGATTTTTCTTGTAAAACATAACGTTTACCTATAGATTTTTCATGTAAATCAAAACGTTTATCTATAGATTTTTTTAATACGAAATATAACGTTCATACAGAGATTTTACAAGGAAAACAACATTTAATAGTTAGGTACATAACCCTATCTTGTTTATGTTATACATAACATTTCAACAGATTTTTCAAATTATGTTAAAAACATGATATTTCTTCGCAGATTTTTATATAAAGCATGACGTTTATCCAAAGATTTTTGTGTGAAACATGACATAAATGAATAATTAAGATTGACAATGTTATATAGCGCCGTTCGGTAAAAAAACGCTACCTCGAGGGCATTCAACAACTGTTTTTGTAGCCTGTACATAGTTACTTGACAGCAACTTCATGATCATTTTGCTACATAATATTATTTGCGGTAATTCGTCATTTCGTGACGACTGAATTGCGTCAATAGCAAAAAAAACATTATTTGAAAACTGTTAAATTGGAGCCTTATCGGAACAGTCTTAAATCACAAATAATTTATATTGGAATACCAACCATAAAATTTTTGACATTTTCTATAAAATAAAAACAACAAGAAAACATTTTTCAAAATCGTTAACCTTTAGTGAAAATTTAATTTAAATATTTCGAAAAAACTAGTTACAAAAATAACATCTTCCTTTATTTCTGATTGCCAATAGACCTACCTATCTTTAAATACGTACCCGTATAATATACACTTGGTTGTTTCTAAGTGATTTCTAAACATTTTGTCTAGTTGCTGTAAATTATTTCTGTAAACACTCGTATCTCAGTGGCGTGCTTTGCTGTATGACCAAAGGTAGCCTGTGTGTAGTTTGTCAAGTTCGGGCAAGAATTTTACACAGAATATTCTAAAATGGAAATTAAATGATTATTTCCAGGTAATTGTTGTGACCAACTGAATAAGCATACAAGTTTCATATATATTTGTGTGTAATATGATTTTTTATAACACATTATTTTTAACGGTTCGTTTTCTTAGGGTAGGCACAGCTTTTCAGCCTTTATGGACTACACACCACTGTCGTATCTATATATATTTTTATAGATAGGTCGGTAACGAATTTCTTTCTCCTTTTCTGCAAAATTATGAAAGTAGTGTTAGCAAAATTTACATTTATACTTGTAGCTATCGATATGACACGATGGCAGTGGCGTGGACAGAGTTTGTAATCAGGGTAGATAGTAGTAAAAATAGCGAAAAAAATATCCCAGATAACACCTTTCGTCCAAGTTTTCGCTAAGAATGGCCAAGCTGCTTGCTGTACCCAACGTTGGTTGATATTACCTGTAATACATTGAATATCCAAATAACCGCTTTATTATGCATATTACAAGCCAGTTACTGGATATAAAAAATAATATTATTTCGGCTAAATAAACACAAACAGCATTTTGAAAGAAAGCCAACATGACATTATCATTATTTTGTAAGTAAAGTTGTTATAATTAATAGATGTACCAACAGATGGCACTTGTTGCTATATTTGCTGGCATTGCTGAAAAGCACTGCTTTTCAAACACTAACACAAACGAGTCGTCCCTTGTACATACATGTAGGATTGAATGCATAGAAATATCACGTGTAGGTACGTCATTTTGCATACTTTGCGGGTGTTTTTGAATGTGAAGATTGATTCCTCTCAATAATTTTACACATCTTAATATTATTTATATTTTTATAGTAAGGTAGGGTAGGCAGTGCTTATATACCAATATAGACGGCCCGCTTCTCATGAAATCACGTAAGTTTTTAGTGTCATTCCATGATATACATATTTTGGGAATATACAAGAAGGTTCCCAAAGTATTTTGAACACAAATTAAATATTTAATGTAGACGTGGCGGGAGATAAATAAAGTGATTTAATTTTTTATTATTAACATTATGATGGAGTTAAATCATATTTTGTAACTTCTGTCTCGTTGTCCTATGAGATATGTTCCAGGCAGTTATTTGTAACTTACTCGTAGTATATACAAATAAATATATAGGCCACAGAATAAAGAATACACATTAGAAGTGCCTTCCATGTAGATTTAAATGGAAGCCGGTGTGCCTTTGACTTAGTACTTTTTGGTTCTAACCCCCAGAGAGCAAATGAAAATACACAAGGGCTCTGTCTCTCTTGCACTGCCTGCATTATATATTCGTATTCCATCTGATCGAAATACAATTATAATGGAATGATTTTTGCATTAGAAATTTTAAGGCCCGAAAACCTGACTTTGTATCATGAAACATTCTTCTTTATTCTATGACTAGCTGAAGTACCCGGCGTTGCCCGGGGTTATGAATGGTTTGAATTAAATATTTGAGGTTGTGCTGTGTTACCCTCGCCCCCATCTCTTCCCTCACCCCTACCCCAAATTCTATCCCTACCCCTACACAGTGTGCAAAATTTCATTAAGAAATACTAAATTTATTTATCTTTTATATTATACACCCCTTACATGGGCTTTTAGATATTTTATTAATTCCAATAGCCACAAAGGTGCAAAACACATCACAGTAGGTACATAGATTAAATAGATGGCCTTCATGAAATACAACAACTAAATATTTCGTTTGTCTCACGAACAAATACAGGAATAACATAGTGTATATACCATTCCAAATAATTAGCTACAGAGGCGAATATTCAAAACATACCTCAATACTTATACTCTAGACACATATCTTAATAATTGTTGAGGATGTATGCAATAATCGTTTGTATGTATTTGCATTCCTTGCAGTTGAACATATCTACTATGTCTGAAAAGGTATTAGAGGAAAGGAAGCATATTCGGAATACCATTTACATTTTAGGGTGCAGAAAATAAGATAAAAATGTTTTTACGAATAAAAGTCGATTTAAATGTTAAGAAACTAATAGTTTATTAGGAAACGAGAACAGAAATTAAAAAAATATATTACAGTGCTTTTAAAAAATAAAAAATTAAAGAATGAGAAAAAATGCGTTTTTTTAAAAGTGCATGTAATTCAATTTTAATATTTCAGAATATAATAGTGTCTTGTTAATTATTTGCAATAATCACATACATACTCTTCTGTTTCGCATCCGGCACATTCATTGTGTACCCAGAGGTTGCACATTAGGCACTTGACCCAAAGTTCTCCCCTTACATCCTGACTGAAAGGACCATTGCAGAAAAAGCACACTGCGTCTTCATCGTTTGGTTTATTAGTTCCAGGAGGGATGACTATATCAGAAGAGGAACTGTCATCAATTACTTCCGATGCAGAAGAATCCGAGTCAGTAGCAATATCTGTCGTTTTTTTCTTTTTGGAATTTTTTGTACCCTTGGGCTTGTTCTTGGCAGTCCTCTTTTCCTGTTCATCTATTAGTTGCTTCTTGTATGGAGAACTTGATATAACGGTTGAAACCGCTGATTTACGCCCTCTATTGGATGTTTTTTTCCTAGTTTGCGGAATCGGGGAAACATCAAATGGGGTAATGATAGTGCGATTGGGTCTTCCACGCGAAGTCGACGGCTGGGGTTCAATCGCGACCAAGGAAGGACTTTGTTCTTCGGGTGGACTTTCCATTAAAGCTAATGGACGTGCTTCAACTTTCATCATGGGTGTTGTTGACGCTTCTGCACAATGCTGGACTTCAGACTCTTCAATTTCTGCAGCAAGAAAGTCAGCATCGCTAAAAATATGCCGGTTGAAGGGATAGATTCCACTAACTTTGAATCCATTTGCTGCAATCTCTCCGGTTTGGCATTTGCGATAAGCATTTTTAAATAACTTCGTTATGTCATATACTGACAAAGCTCGTGCGTTATTACGTAGCCACATACGAATTTCTTCGCTATAATAGGCCTTCAGAGGACTCATGAATGACCTGTCGAGGGGCTGAATTTTGTGTGTGCAGTGAGGAGGGAGTGATATTATGGAGACGTGATTCGCTCTAGCCAAATCTACAATCTCCACGTTTTTTGTATGGCTATAATGACCATCCAAGATTAACAAAACCGGAGAGCTCTCGCTTGGTTTAGTTTTCTCCATGAAATGTAAAAACCATTGGGTAAATAGGTGAGTTTGTATCCACCCAGATGGATGACATACTCCAACAGATCCAGCCGGGGCTCCTTTCATGAGCTGTAGATTCATATTTTTGCGGGGGAAAATTATCATTGGAGGCACATATATGCCTGATGCGCTCATACAAACCACAATAGTTATAAGAGACCCTCGTTCAGCCGAAGTTAGTGCACCGATTTGTTTTTTACCACGGCGTCCAATGATTTTCGGGATTTTACTTTGAACGATAGATAGTCCTGATTCATCTACGTTGAATATACGGTCGGCGGGGTAGTTTTTTTCTGAATACACATTTTCTAGTATGTCGTAAAATGTGTCCAATTTTTCTTTGGTAAAACCGATGGCTCTTGCAAACGAGGTTCCTGTAGGTTTTCTCATAGATAACACATTTTTGTGTCTATTTAGGAAGCCTTTCAACCAGTATCTGCCAGCAATTCCCGATTTAAAAGGAGTTGGATGATTATTTTTAACAGCCACTTGATAAGACAATCGTCGGATATCCATTTGTGTTAGACCATAGAACTTTTTTTCCATTACAAGGGCGTAGTCTACCAATTGTTTTTCGAACTCTGCACTAAAAACTGGTTTTCGGCCAATTTTCTTTGAGGTTAAAGTCAAAGAGTCCGCATCTTTTTCAGATACGAGTCGAAACAAAGTAGTACGTGGGACTTTAAAGTGTTTAGCTGCCATCAAATATCCCATTTTTTTATTGCGAACAGCAGTAATGGCTTCACACATATCATTCGAATCCCACTTCTTCCTTTTCTGGTACAAATTTGATGACGACATCTCTGTAAAATTAAATAAAAGTACTTAAAAAAAATGAATATAATTTGGAATACTATTCCGATTTTGCATCACATTCCGTATTCCGCATTAGCAACATATAACCTAAAAGATCTTTCTTATATCACATGTCAACGTATTAAAAAATGCAAAAACGAAAGCCATACTATAAAAATAAAACTCTTTCTGAAGTGATTTCATTTGTAATGTTATAAAATAGTTTGGAATATGGGGTGATTATATTGGATTAAAAACTCACCGAAAAAGTTTTGATAGGAGCAACTTCACAAAACACGTCAGCATTCATCCGCAGACACAGGAGAACTATTTATTCCGGCCAAAATCAAGGCTCACAGCTTCGACTTTCAATAGTTATAATTATTACCGATAGATTCCGCCACCCGAACCGAAGATAAGACGGTATTCCGAATTACCAACAGTATTCCAAATACGCTTCCTTTCCTCTACTTTTGCATGAAGTTTAGGTACAAGTGAATTTCTGCTTCATGGGGTGGGAAAAGAGGAAGGGCTGAATTTTAGAAATCTCGTATACACAGTGACTTTTCTCTCGTTTCTAAAGTCAAGTGTGCAAAATTTCATCAAGCTAGGAATAAAACTGTATATTTGTATACAAAACAAACACACACCGCCCGCCCGGAACATTCTTCTTTATATATAAAAGAAGATAAAGGCACTGTACCTACCTAGATTTTCCTAGGTACTAACTATATCAATTCATTGAATAATAATATACGGAAAAAATTACGATTCCACAAATTTGTTAGATTTTAATAAACACGCAGGAAGATCTCTAATATATTTATTTAAATATAAAGCGAATGCAAAATTAGTTAAAAATTATCCTCGGCTAAATTTATCAATTTATCGATTCTCCATTTATCAATATTTTTTTTATTAATAAAACATAAACGTTAAAAAATTCTAACGAAGACCATTGAATGTCGAATAATATATATTTTTTAATTATTCAAGGCAATATAAATTACGAAATTTCGTTAGTAGGTACCTATTTAAACAAAAAACTTTGATTCGGGAGAAGTGAGAAAGATTGTTATTCTTGACAGAACCCATAAAAATGTAGGTATAGCTGAGGAAGTAAGTAAAATAATACATTATAATGTAGACGGAATGATTTTAGTTCCAACTTTAAAGCGTAAGATAATAGAAAAAAAATATTTTAGGATAGCTCCTAATAAGGTTCCTAAGTAGGTATGTACTTCTCTATGGATCGTCAATAACAACTAATTGACTGAAAATACAATGACGAATGCAACAACTTTACTATAAATAGACCATTACCTGCTAGCTGCTAGGTGTGAACTTGTCAAGAGTTTGGTTAACTACATTTTACGTGACCTACAAATATTATATAAAGTATCTTTATATAATAAATTTGTATAATATGTCCTCTGCAAATGCGTACATATTCCTTTACATCATAAAATTACCAAAAAATACAGAGATAAATTCAAAGTCAAGAAGTCATATTTCTAGACTTGAACTAATCCCATAGGTACTTATAGGACACGCTTAGCAATAAATTCACGGAAGGCAGCTAGTACTTGCTTACCTGTTCCTGTTCATACTTATACATTCTAGTCTGACCACAATTTTACTTCCAAAGAGCACCAGGTAAGACAGGGCAATCCCTCACTGTTTTATCTATCCCCTCTACCCGAGGCTTGATTAGGCTGGTCCTTTCTCGGTACTTTATTATGACAAATGTAAATAGGTGTGAAGAACAAGCGACAGGGGTTAACATACTTATGGTTTTGTTTCTTTTATAACAATTGACAAAGGAAATAAAAGCAGAAAGAATGGGAAAAGGTGTCTGTGTTTGAGTGCTTGGTGTTCATCAGAACTAGGACAATGCTCTGACTTCTGTAATGGAGTTATGACAATCTTTTAAATAGTGTTGTTCTTTTCGGATCACGGTGGCATTCTTTTGTATATTTTTCAAAAACGTAGAGTAGCAATACCTACCTTCAAACTTTGTCTTCCAGAGATTAGACAGAACATGTAGACAGCACATATGTATGTAACATAGTATATCTAGTGACGGTCCTGTTATAGCTTGCATCATTTTTATCCGATTTCTCTCAAATTCTTTTTTAAATATATATCTTTTCCTGGTCTACATAAGAGAGCTCGTCTACTCGTCTATGAGAGTCGTTCTTTTTTAATCCGCTGTTGTAAATCTGCTATTAATCATGCGAAAATGAGGAAATTGCAGCCTAGCAAAGTGTTGTTTAGAACATTTTCATGGAATTAATTCATATGGCCACATAGTTAGTGAACTATGTGGCCATATGAATTTTTGGGAAAAGTTTGTGAGGCGAATGGAAGTAGGGGAGATTCAGAGAGATAGTCAGGTTACAACCCGACTTTTATAATCTGTATATGAAACATATCTTACCATTTCAAGAAGTACTTCAATAATTTCTGTAACAACTCTTCAAACCCAGACAACGAATACTTATTATAAATTATTATTAGTTCCATCGCTCTTCTTTATTATCCACTCTATGCAATCGAACTTTTTTTTCTTCTTTTTTGATACATTGATAATACAGAACGATCTTTCAACATGTTGATTTTTTAAAGGTTGTTGATTTTAGACATTTAGAACTTTCTTAACATTATTATTTTTTTCTCTCTCCTCTCATTTCATCTCGGAACTCGACTGCAATTGTTTTACAATTGATGTAAAGTCTCATTTAAATATGTTGCTATAATTATCTTTTTAACATTACATTATTAGAATATGCTCTTAATATTGCGAATGTAAAAGACCACCATTAGAAATAAAATCATTTCGATGTTGTAGTTTGCTATATTGCTTCACTGGTTTCGGGCAGAGACTGTTGTTTGCTAACCGCAAAAGGTGCCTCAGCCATAAATCCAAAAGAATTAACAGGCCAATGAAATTAAAAAAAAATTAATTATAATTCGTATGTTTATATTAAATTCTCAACGAAATTAGCCGAGTGCCAGACGAAATGCGTCTCCTTATCAGTTGTTGTGAAATACTGTGACCTATAGCTTTGAGAGTTCACTGTCACAGCATTAAATTGATTTGATAGCCACACACGAATGAGAATATTTGATTTATACATTAATATTATGTAGGCTATTATAATATTATTACTTCATAGAAGGGACGCGGGTGCACACCGTAGCTCCCCAAAATACGAGTAGTATAATATAAAACACCCAATAACCTCGCGTACATCACCCTTTCGTGATTTTTATACGATCAAAACAAAATTTTCTTTATACAGGCCAACTAGTTTCAAGTTTAGACATTACCCGTGTTTCATCAGGGTATATAATAAATAAATAAGTCCGTATGATGGCAGTTTGTTGACAAGTCCTTGGTGCCGAACCCGATCAAAGGCTTTGGGAAGATCTAGTGCCACAGTTTGGGTCTCAACGACACATTCCAGGCATCGCTCACCGCCTCTAAACATGCCTCCCATAAGCGAGAAGATCACCGCAGATGCGATTCTGCTGGAATCCAACTGATGGTCGTTAATAATTATCTTCTTCTCGAGGTATTTGAGCAGTTTGGTTGATCACACGCTCCATCACATTGGACTTGAAGCGATCGCTATGGGGTGTGTTGGATCAGTTTCCCTTCTTATGAATGTTTGTGTTGATTTGACAATCAACTGTGTGTTGTGTGTTTTGTGTCCAGGGCGAGGCGAGGCGGCGGCGGGCGGCACGGTGATGGCGTGCGCGGGCTGCGACAAGCCCATCCTGGACAAGTTCCTGCTGAAGGTGCTGGAGCGCGCGTGGCACGCGGCCTGCGTGCGCTGCGTGGACTGCCGCGAGCCCCTCACAGACAAGTGCTTCTCCAGGGAAGCCAAGCTCTTCTGCAGGAACGACTTTTTCAGGTAATATGACCCCGAATGATTCTGCGTAGGTAGACATGGTGATGACAAGTTCCTAATGAGGCAGCTAGAAGGAGATTCCATCAAAGAAATGCTGACAGTACTTTTTACAGCTACCAAACTATTCCCGCTTCGAAGATCCTTCCTCACTTCTCCAACGTATTAAAATCAATACGCGAAGAAAATGACAACATTTGCTGAAGCCGATTTGCCAAAATCTATGATATTAATATTGTGAGATATCTAGTAAAATACCTGAAACTGAATTCAACCAACGAGTAGTTTGACGTGAAAACATTATACAACTTCCGAAAGGAAATTAATTGCTTTTTGCAGACCAAACTCTTGACTTATTAAGCCAACGATTTGGACTCAATTGATGTTGACTTGAAATTAACTATTTGACAGCGTTCCGCATTTTCATAATTTGTTTCTCAACTTCCAACTAAAACATCCTTGCCTCTCATACTTCGTATCTATTAGTATCAATAGTCTGCCATTCTTTTGTCTTTTCCCAGACTGCTATACAGATGTACCATTTTTAGTCCATCTCTAGAAACAGTGTACCTATCTGAATCAATATGAGCAGCAGCTGTTAATTTACAATATCTTCTATCGTAGAAATCCTTATTTTAAACATTTTTTAAAGAATTCACTTATTCTTGTCCCTTCCTATTCTTACTCTATCTTCAGCAGTGGCGTGCAGTCCATAAATACTAAAATGCTGTGCCTACCCTAAAAACGTGCCATAAAAATAAAATAAAATAAATATTTTTTAAATGCGACAAATATCTAACCAAAATGTATTTTTTTCTATGTATTTTTTTCTATGAATTTGGTAAGGAACTTGTACGCTCATTTATTCAGTTGGCCACAACAATCAGTGGAAGATGATAATAAAATTGCCATTTTCAAATATTCAATGCACAATTCGTAATTCAAATTGAAAAACTATACACAGCTCACCTTTGGTTATAGAGAAATGTACGCCACTGATCTCCAGCTATTTATGTCTTCCATCTAAGGTAACCTTGCCGCTATTCTTCTTTTTATCAATAATTTTTAAGTCCCTGGGTTCTTCTGTTTTTTTACCAGACTTCTATAGATGTTCCATTCCAATTTCATCTCTAGTATCAATGAATCTAGACCAAAGTGACCCGTAACTTCTAATTTATAATGTTTCTTTATGTCTTTTTTTTGTCGCCACTCTCAAACGGCCTGTTGTTCTAGACGATACGGCACCAAATGCGGAGGCTGCGGAGACGGCATCTCACCATCAGAGCTGGTCCGCAAGGCCCGAGAGATAGTCTTCCACCTCAACTGTTTCACCTGCCTCGTCTGCAGAAAGCAACTCAGCACGGGGGAAGAACTGTACGTGTTAGCTGACAACAAGTTCATCTGTAAAAAGGACTTCCTCGAGGGCAAGGCGCCGACGCTTCACCACGGTGAGTCTTTACCCTTTTTATCAACATTCTAAATGAATTTTTGTTTTCAAGATCTTTTTTTCCTTTTTGAAAGTAGGTAACGTGATAATTTTTTACATATGTTTTTGGGCCGTTGTTCTATGCGAATATCCTCAATTCTATTATCAGCAGCATCCAATCAACTTTTAACTAAATGAAACACAATAACTTTGTGTTTTTGTGTATCTATATTGGTACATAGCAATAATTTATAGCAAAGCGCCAACTGTTTTCGTCACCGTACCAGGGCAGATATATTATGAATACAAAATGCGAATAGTTATATTCCTACTTTAAATTCTATTAATCCAATTCCTGCTTTCCCTAACCAAACACTACTTTTGAAAATTGGTAAAATCTGACAGTTATTTTTGAGTGCTCTCATTCGCCAGAAGCAAAACTACTTTCTTAGGAGGTGGTTCGTTCGTGTGGAAGTCATTCGGTAAGTGCTTGGTTATCCTTAATAATAATAATAATATTCGGATGATTTTTATAGCGCCGTTTTTGTGAAAAATCACCTCAAGGGCGCTTTACAAATCTTACTTCCTATTCTTACATTATTCCTATATTAAATCTATCCTTGTTCCTTTTAAACGTTAATCAAGTCTATATTACAATCAACCAAAACCATCATTAATATTTCGTCGTTTAGAGTCCATTTAAGATACATACATTTGGAGCCCCACAATTTTCGAGTGGGCAGTTTCGGTTTTAACAGGTAGGTATATCAAAAATGTGATTAGGGCAGATGTAGAAGAGATGTGTGGTTAGGGCTAGTAGCGGCTCGTGACTTTCAAGTGGGCTGGAGTGCTAAGATTGAAAAATACGACAATATTTATCTCGCTGTAGCTGAAAACGATTTATTGTTAAATTTTATCTTTTCTAAGAAGACGTTTTTAGTTAGGTCGGGATACCTCCGTCTAACTAAAATCATCCTGAAAATCTTCATACTAAAATCAGAAAATTAAAAAAAAAAGTCGTATTTTTCAAACATGGCACTCTAGCTCACCTAAAAGTCACGAACCGCCACTTGTTAGGGCTGAGGAGGAGGAGATACAAGTATGTACAATATTGGGAATGCCATGGTTCCAATTTATCCAGGCATTTGGGACTCTTGTGCGGTATTGCCATAAAAAAAGTGTCTCTTTAAATATAACTCATCTATTTCTTCAAATGATGTAAAGTAACTTTGTGGGGTCATTTTTATTAAATTAAAAATACGTTCTTTGTAAAACCACTGTATTTAATATGTAAGTATATTTTTTAATAATATTTTTAGTAGGTAAATTGTTTGTCCTGAAAGGGGGAGCTTTGCTTCTGAAACATGCAGATATTTATGGATTAAATACGGTGGTTTTAAACAAAGTAATTATTATTAATTTAATAACTCATTTAGTTTGTCGCCCAACTGCGCGCTGCGTTACTTTTCTATGGATTCCGTTTTTGAAGTGTTTAGTCATAAGATTAGGGTTTTTGCAGCGTGTAGACAAATCACTACTGACGTGACATCAGTTGCATGCAAAATATCAAACAACCTACTTCGAGTTAGTTTCGAAGTTGATATAGAATGTAGTATGATAATATCGTAATAATTTGTGGTACAGCGTTGGTTGGCGTAGGAGTTTTCCGCTGGCTGATAAACGGTTACGATCTGTTACATTTAAAACGGTGATCTATCATATATTTGAAGTATGTAAATCTAAGAATGAAAAACGATTCGTTTGACTTCGACTCGAATGTTTACAGCATGTTTACAATGACCCAAAAAACCTCTTTTCGAACACCTCAAGACTAACTACTAAACAATGATGAATTGTTACGAATTTTATAATTTAAAAAATAGCTTGCACTTTATCTAAACAGATTTCATTTCATAATAATTGTAATATTTGTTTATTAACCGTTTGAGTGCCAAAAAAAGTCATATAGTTGCTTGTAAAATGCCACCGAAAAAGTGTTTTTTTTTTGAAAATGTTTTTTTTTTTAAATCACTTAAATTCTTTGAATTTCAATGGATTTCGATGATTTTTTCGGTGTTTTATTAAAAAAAATATTGAAATATTTGGAATAAAACGCTTGCATAAATGAACACAGTATTTTATTAGAAAAAAAAGAAAAATACGGTACATATGAAAATGAGTCATTTCTGGTGTTATTCTCCATTTCTTGGTCACGATCCGAAGCATTAGTGGAAATTCGCATCCTGCGGTTGGTAAACACTGATATCTGATCACTGACCTCACTCTCATCAGAGCTACTCTCACTAGAACTATTACTAGAGAAGTCAAAATCATTGCTCCCGCTGTCAGACATTTCTTAGTACTTGTTCGACGTTATCATTTTTAAATTACCTAAAATAAAAATAAAATAATAAGTGAATCCGAATTTTAAATGGTTTATTACTTTCATACAACTATTAAGATAATATTACGATAATATTTACCAACGTCGCAGCAGCACACCTGACGTACGCGCGGTTTAAAACACAACTGACGCAATCGACGGAAATCGACGATCGGCAATCTTCGCAAAAACACGAATCGACGAATATCGCCGATTGGCAATCAAACGGTTAAACACCTCGTGGTTGCCGCCATTACTATTGCAACCTCCACACCCAGAGGAATAGGTGCTCTCAATATCAGCCCGGTGAAAGACCACCATTCAGGGTCAAAACGTTGCTTGAAAAGGCTATAGCTGTTTAAAGTGACCAAATTTGAAGAGTCAGGTATTTCTTCCACCTTCCTCTTATCATTCACAATCCCCTCTCCACCCTCTTCAGCCTCAAAACAGTAAACAGTTAGAGAAATGCGAGAACAAGAAAATAAAACCTACAAATATTTGCCAAGTACTAACCATAGAAAGTAAAGAAAATAACATTTAACTTATATCCTTATTGGGCAAAGTTCAGTCGGGCGGCAAAGTGACACTCGTTAAATTTCCGTGGTCACGTGTCTTTAAATATTCTTTCGTTAGCGCTGGACACAAACTTCAACATGGTTCGTCCTAGGTTATTTAATTTCATCGTTAGGGGGATTGTGTCGTTTTTTTTTTTATGAAGTATTTGCTTGGGATCGTGAGCCCGCCCATGTGTGCTGAATCCATTCAGCGCAGCACCCATGGGAATATTGCGTTGCTCTTCGACCGTAGTATTATTTGCGAAATTTTAACTGGGCGTTGTTTATAATATGCTTATATTAGCAAGTTAGTCTTATTTTTAATGGGAGTTCACTGCACAATCGCCCTTTAGAGAAATCCTTCAAATACGATTAATGCCGTCAGGTGCCAAATGACATCCATATTTGGGAAAAAGAAAGAGAGGTCACTCATCGATGAGTTGACGACAAGTAGGCACTCACGATGAGTTTTAAAAAAGCAGTTTCACATCTATCGCAACGAATACATCACATAAAATAGCAAAGAAAATACAGTGCCTGTGTTGTGCCTTACCAAAAATGTGTACTGAATACACTGGTTCACTCCCTTCGCTTTGATAGAGATATAAAGCAACTTTGTTTCACTATTTTAATGGTCAATTAAGCAATAATTATATTAATGACATTAATGTTTTCGCGGACCAATTTATTATAAGGTAGGAACCGGAATTAGTACCTACCGCAGAATATTTATAGTCCAGTTCCGGGCGTTTTATTATTCCATGAACAACCTGCTGATTTGAGTTCAGTCCATAGATAATACGGTTTGCTGTCTATTAATCATTTTCTTATTTTTTGCATAGAATGCACTTCGAAGGGAATTTTAATTACATTTGTAGGTTAAGGTGTTGCAATTTTTCTTTCTGTAGAGTGACCGCGATGTCTAGCGATTTACAGTCTGTCTTTTAATCTGTAAGCAAATGAATTTAATTAAATTAGTCGGAAATATGTGAAATTTTGGTGAGTGAATCGATGTTAATTATTCTTTCCACGTAACCCAATTTAAAGTTTGGTAGTTATTTTAAAATACAGGCTTTAGAAGTAATATTTAGTAACCAACGTATATATTTGTAAAAATGGCATTAACTAATTAACTAACTAACTAACCATCACGTAGTCGGCATGCATTTATTGCTTCATTCCATTCATAAATCGCCTCATAGATTCTCTTCTGTTAATCAATTCAATTCTTTATTCCTTTTAAAAATTTTACAAAATGTACATAAGGTACATTTAAGGCATTTTTAAAGATATTATTAAATAAGACAGGATGTGCAACATCCAAAATAATTACTTATAAAAATAATGAAAAATAAAAGAAAGAAGGTCGACATATATAATCTCAATAAATTGCATACAACACATACTAGCATTATACAAGTAGCAACAAAGCTTTATGTTTAAACGCAGCTTCATTGATGCTAAATACGAGTATGTCGATATCTGAAGTAATTTTATTTAAAAGTAAGATTGCCCTCCCCACCGGCGACCATTGGCAAGTTGGTAGTTGGTCCTGCAGGCCGGGAGATAAACAGTGTATGCTGTCGGTGACGGAGATAACCATCGGGAACATAGAAATGAATGCTCTCCATGATAGCCGAGTTTTCGAACCATCCGCGAATCAGTCTGAAGAAATGTGTAACAATGTGTACATCCCTTCTGACCCGTGCATGGTTCATTCCGAGCATACCTAAGAGAAAGTCGGTAGGATAGAACCACGGGTAGTGGCCATACTCCCTCAGGTAGAGAAATCTCAAAAAGTTCTTCAGAACTCTCTCCAACATGAGGGAATACTTCACCTGGTGTGGATTCCAAACCACCGACCCACTCTCAAGCCTACTCCTCAATAATGAGTTATTTAATATTATGAAGTACTAAGCATCAGATTTCGACACCAAACAGTGGGAATTGAAGCTATTTTGCCAATATCTGCTATGTCTACAATCAAACTCATAAAAAATCTTATCGTTTGGCAACCTAAATAGTTTTTTAAATGTAAGGAACACGCAAGTTGATAAATATAATGAATAGCAAACTGCACATAATTATTTTCCCTTCGTACAAAGGGTCAATTGTTTGGTATTTCCATTGTGTAAGAATATATCAAATCTGAAATATAATACTTTTTTCCAAATCTCTAAATCATTCGCAGATAAAACAGATTGGCTATTATTACTTCTACAGAAAATATCCGTATTTATTTGAAACGTCAAGAACTTCATTCTTGTTTGAATGACTTACCAATCTTTTGCCGAATTCTATGGCCAGAATCCTCTTCATTCATTGGTTGTTTTGATTTGAAATTTGATTCCTTTCTTCGCGCAGTTCCCGCCCTTTGTGGAGGGCCGACTCACCACCTTGGAAACCTGAATAAACAAGGATAAACACCGTAGAAAAAGAGGCATAGAGTGGCGATATAGCATAAACATTAAATAATATTATTCCGCATCGCCGACAATGCGCAAAGAGAGTTTTACCGTTCCTGCTCACGCATTGACACCTGGCGACCATTTTGAAATAATATTTATCTCTGACAAAAGGTGGAAGTACTTAGAGGATACCCCTGCCCCGGGAGATGCCCCCAATTTGATACTGATCCTTTTTTTTCTATGGAACAGAGACGGATCTAGAATATGGTATACCTTAATAGATACCAACGGGTTTCAAAAGAACGTGCACCCTTGCACAGTAGGTAATAATAAAACGGTAACAGTTAAACAATCAGTTTTTGATTTTTTTGGTGACAATCTTTGTCTGTTGTCGGCAAGGATTACTTTATTTGAAGAAAACGACCACGTTACGATATCCGATACCTTTTATTGGACAGTTTTCGGAGATGTGGGCACGAATCGAAGCGTTGCGTTGCTTGTGATGGATCCGAATAACTAAGGACTTCCCAACCTTCCTCTCCTTCTCCCTCTCCCTCTATCACATCGTCCACTTCCACTACCCAAGCTGGTGTAGCAAGTGGGGAATACCTTTACTTATAAATTCCCCGAATATATAACATTATTTGTTTAACTACTTACCTAGTGATTTGTACAATGTTTAATCTTGTAAAATTTTCTTCTGAGTCGCAACGTACCCCAATTGGGGATATCATAGTCCCACCGTTCCGGACAGTTAGGACACATGTGCGATATTCACATTTTGCGCTGAATTTGCGTGAAATATCCCCTTATTATAATAATGAACATGTAAAAAGATTATCGAAGTAAGCATTTATGCAATATCTTATCCCACGAACAAATCCAAAATGAGCATTATTCGTAAGAGAGTAAAAAGCAGTTCGGTATTTTCTAACCAATTTTATTTGAAAGGCTGCCATTGTTCTTTACCCACATGTAAGAGAAGAAACTTGCTTCCAAGCAGCCCTATTTGCCAGGATCTAGTAAGATAGGTACCGACTCCAGCCCTGCGCGGGACCTTTCCCCTCCGACCTTTGCTGTTTGCTCTGTAAACATATCGCTATAACAGCCTTCAACAATCGACCGGGGATATTTTTCTTCAAGTGCGTGCTCCGCTATCATAATATTAAACACGGGATCCGTTTTATGGTGATTGTTTATATTGGGAAGGGAAGAATGGCGAGCCTGAGGCTGTAGCCGTTAGCTGAAGCCTGTTCGCTGTTAGCTGTGCCTGTTATACTGGCCGTGGAGGGCCATGCTTCCAGGAGAGCACGATCGTGAGGGGATCACCCGTCATAAGTGTGCGGGGAACTTATGGGGCGGAATTGTGCAAACATCATGAAAAATCTATGGAAGATCGTGAGCTGCGGTTACATCATAATACATCAAGAGCATTGCACGTGCACCTATGTAGTTATGCACAGTACTTACAAGTTGCTGCACACATTTTTACATAATATGTTTCGAATTATTATGGGCGCTGTACAAATATTACTTGGTTTATCTTATTACGAACAAACAGATACAGAAACATGCTTACCCTGCACCTGGCAGGTGACTCCAGATTAACACGTTATATTGTAAAGTTTTAGCTTGAGAAGATATGTTTTTGCACATCCAGGACACAATATTAGAAAACAGTGCATATCGCATGATAATGAGATTGGTGTTTAAAGAGGAGTTGGTATTTTTTATATGATGTTTTTTATCGAATGTAGGACTGGAAAACAAATTTCAAAAATGACCGAAAAAATCTTTAAAAAATCTACCCGAGGTTTAAGTGAAATTTTCTTGAAAAATAGCGAACACCGTCGCGTCCACTACGCGCGAAAATATCACATCAATTGATTTGCATCGCCAAAGTTCCGCGCTGTAACGCCCATTCTTCGCTTGTTATTTGTCACGTAGGACGCTTCCAAGAGGTTCCAAACATTTGAAATTTTCACGCCACGTCGCACCGCGTCGTCATCGCATCGAATTCACCTACATAAGAAAGCGTAGATTGTTTTCTTGCGATAACTTAATACATTTAACAATCTTTATATTTCTATGGGAGTAAGGTAAATAGGCATTGCTTATGTGTGTATGTGGACGGCACGCCCCCCTTTATATATATATATATATATTTTTTTTTTTTATAATTGAAACATAACTCTTTAAGTTGACGAGTATTTATTGTACTAACTGATTCGCCGATTTGATTGCAAATCCAATGTAAAATCTCAATTATAAAGTCGTGTTTTATTCATAACACCGAAATAATATGCATTTGTATTCATGCTTCCTCATTAAGTGGCCTCAGTTTCGGGAGATTCTGCTTGTCATAATGACTCACTGTTCTTACTTCTACAGTAGCCCACTGGATTCAGTGGCAAATAAATCAAATCTCTTCCTCTATCGTCCAAATCAACCCAATCTAAATAATATGTTTACCCAAGTAACTCCAGATTTTGCTTAAATTAAAATAGAATATTGGTAGGTACTTAAATTTAATTTCTCTGGCTTTAAACAGGATTTTTTTTTAACTTTACTGAATTAATAAAAATATATATATATGTGTGTACGCCCAAATAAGGAACTCCGGTGAAAAATATAATGAATTTAAAAATATGTATTAATATAGATCAGCTAACGCCGATTCTGAATATGTAGCTTTTATTATGTATACGTAAAATGGTTATTTAAACATGAATAAAAGACCATCTCATCAAAACACCTTATTATGTTGGAACCATTGCATTTGGAACATTTGGATTAGTGTAGATATTTTTATTTTTCACTTTTGTATTCTATTTTAAATATGTATTTTTTTAGTTTTGTGCGTAATTTAAACTTAATCTATTATTGTTTTTGAGTTCAAGTTTCTAAAAGGGTACATAACTTTAGTACTTATGTTTAGTGATGGTTTACTAAGAATAGAATATAATATTATATACGGTAAAGCTCATCCTTGTTTTGAAATTTGACATTCTAATCTCAAAACCGAGCGGACGTAGATTTGGAGCGTTTTGGCGGAAAGCATGAAAACTGACTTTAGAAAAAAACAAAATATATACTGGTATTTAAGTTTGAACGTTATTATTGATAAAATAAATTAAAAAAAAAATTGGACTGGAGTTCATTATTTGGCGTTTCACATTTAACTTTTGTTTAATCAGTACAGCACGCATACTCGTATGTTATGTTAGCAATGCAGCAATGTAGATATAAATTATAATAAAAAATGTAATAAAGAAAATATATATGTATATAAAAAATGGTATGGAAAAAGTATAAATAATCTCGAGCAAAGAAGAAGTTAATATTTAATGGAGATATTTTAATGATAAATTTAATGATCAATATTAAATTCAAGGAATATTTTTTAACATATTTTAGGACAGTAAGTTAGGATAAAATAATTATCTAATTAACGTAATAACAAATGAAATAGGTTCGAAGCAGAGCTAGGTAATTTATTCAATTAGACTAGTTGTTCTATTTGCCGAAATAAATTTACCTAAGATTGGAGTTGTCACAATAATAACGTAAAATAATGCCTCGATATTGATTCACGTGATTCCATGTTCCATTTATGAAATCAAATATGAGTTTAGGGCTGTCAATAATTGAATTTATAATGTAGCACGTACATATTGTAGATAATAAAACAAGCGAAATCACAATAAAATCAAAGGAAAACCTAGAGCCAGTAGACGGAGAACATATTTACCGAAGAACCTGGGAGAAGGTTAGGATCATTGCTTTGTTTATTTAAATACCGAGAAATAAGAGTACCAACTGCTCCTTGCTGACCGGAGCCAGCGAGACGATGGAATCCCCAATTGCGGTATGTTGTCAGGCTGAAGATTATGACGGGAAGAAGATGGTGAAGAGAAAGAGGAATAAATTTGGTTACTAATAACCTGACAATATTTGAAAATCTCCTGCTAACATCACAGTAAACGGAAAATATTGCTCGTGTCGTGATGGACGACTTAAATGAACCCAAGACGCCTGAGTGGGATCAAGACGCGATGCTAACTCAGCCACTGATAGGTCAAGAAGATGTCGAAGTACCTAACTATTCAATCGTGGTCACCAAACACGAGTAACGTCATTTCAAGCATGAATGATGGTCTTTCACCAGGGCGAGACTGACAGTGTCTACCACCAATCTATGTGATTTATTTGATACAATTTTATATTTTCTAATAGTTAACGCTAAAATTCGTAAGATTTATATTTAAATTTATAAGTAAAACCTTGTCGGAAATAGGTCAGATTGTCATAATCTCGCCATAAGTGACTCTTGTGTAATGGTAGCTTCTAAATAAAGATTATCTTTATTTATACCATCATAAAACCCGATTAAGGTTTATCACTGAAACGTGATTCCCACACATTTTTGTTATACATGTTTTGTCACACAACAAATCATGTCTTCATCATTAAATATATTTAAAAAGTTCGTTAGATGGTATTTCTGCCTACAATAAAGAGCAGTAATAAGGAACTCCAGTCCAATATAAAAAATATTATCAATAATGATATTCAAACTTAAATATCAGCTTAATTGGTTTTATTTTTAAAGTTAGTTTTCATAGTTAAAATAATTTCCAATTTTGCCAAAGTCCGCAAAAACACTCCAAATCTATGGCTGGTCCGTTTTGATCAGTATTGAGGTTAGAATGTCAAATGTCAAAACAAGGATGAGCTTTAGCGTACATAATTTTATATTCTATTCATAGTAAACCATAACTAAAAATATATAGTAAAATTATGTACCCTTTTAGAAACTTTAACTCAAATAATAATAATAGTATTAAGCATTAATATTATCGTGGATTACTCATGAGCACTCTGATTTATTTCACTAATAATAGTTTGTTTGTGATGAACAACAATTATAGAGCTTAAAGTCACCCAAATAAAGCGTAAATTTCGCCAAAACTATAAAAATACATATATATAATACAATACGAAATCAAAAAACAAAAAAGTTCGTGCTAATTCAAAAACAGAATGCGCACGTGACGTCAAATTTTCCAAATGCAATGGTACCAACATAACAAGGTGTTTTGATGAGATGATTTTTTATTCACTTTTAAATAACGATTTATGAATTCGACGTATAATTATAAATAATAAAAGTTATATATTCAGAATCGGCGTTTGCTAATCTATATGAAAATATATTTTTAAATCCATAATATATTTCGCTGGAGTTCCTTATTTAGATAGGTACCTGCCGTTAGGTGTTGGCAATAAAATGTAGACATTCAATAAACTATAATACTAAGCTGCTAACTTTGTCTTTGAAATTTTGTTCCTCAGATTTTGACAGTTCGTTTTAAAGAAACAACGCAAAATATCTTATTTTTGAACTGTGAAGTCGATTTTGTTTTTTATTATTTTAATTTTATTTATCTAACATCTTATACGGTACATGGTTATTTCGATACATAAATGTAAGAATTTTAAAAACAAAATGCCCTTTCCGTGTAATTGTTCTCCTTGCAAAACTTAAAAAAAAAGGTTTGAAAATAAACATTTCCCGACTACTCCCAACGTCTGGAGCCATTGAGACTATGGCATCCCCAATTGGGGTATGTTGTGAGGCTGAAGGTATAGAGGTGGGAAGAAGATGGGGAAGAGGAAAGTGGGGAAGCACCTCGCTATTCAGATCTGGTCACCAAACACGGCTAAAGCCATTTCAGGCGACGTTTCGATTCTGAATGGTGGTCTTTCACCATGGCTATACTGACAGTATCTACCACTCTGGAACGTGCCGCAAATACGCTACATATTATTTTAAATAACCAAATTGTGAAATAACACAAATTTACTTGCGCACGACGGGATTTGAACCCGCAACCTCCGGATTTGTAGCCAAGGATCGTAACCACTCAACCACGGAGACCGTCAAAATATTGATATATCTTGAAATGTGATGTAGAATCATCTCCTTTCGGAAAGTACCACTTATTTCTGGACAGCGTTTGGAAAAGTAAAAAACGTGCAGTTGTGCCATTATGTTTTTTAAAACTTACTTTGATTTTCCTATTACCCATCTTGGTGTTGTCTTTTAAAACCATTTGAACGACCGAAGTGCCCCTCCATTTTTGTCTGCTTTTAAATGGCATACTGTACAATACCCAAATGGCAGTAATTATTATTTAGGTTGGTACCTACCGCTTGGTGTAGTGTAGACACTGCACGTAGGTACCCGGTACTTATATTATGCCTTCTGATTTTACCCTGAGGCCAAATAGAATAGTAGAAAGGTAAGTACTTACCTAATATGCGGTCTTTCGCCACAACTCTCAAAACCACAACGGCATTCTATGTGGCCCCCTAACTTTAATTCCAAACTGGAGTTTCGCAAACCGCGGCAAATTACTGCACTTGCTAGTAAATTGCCTTTTCTATGGGATGCTGGTACACCAACAGAAAAACTAGCAACGAGTACCTATCTAATGATTTTCTGAATAGACCGCAAGGAATTATGAAAACATGTGTTTTTTCTCGTCTTGTTTCAAGCCTCGTGAATATTATTATTTGTACGTGAATCGGGTCTGTAATTGTTGTGAATATTTTAACATGAACGCCAGCGGATTGCGCCCAAATTTGCATGTCGTTCGCGGCTATCTCAAAACTGTAACAGCAGATCTCATTGTGCTCAGAGATTTTACTAATTTTAATTGTTAATTATTGTGTGGGTGCCTAACTACCAACAAAATGATATCTTGATCTCACAATCCGAAATGCACCCATCCGTGTAAATAAAAAATAATTGCCGGGGAAACAGAAGCACAACGGAGATGTTTAACAAGAAAGCTTCGGAAACATGATCAACTTCTTTTAAAAATCGTCGATTGCCTCATACTCCATTGTCAATAAAAGTCCGAATCACAAAGAGCCAGCCATTTTATCGTAGCATTCCGCGTTAAATTTTTTTACACGCATAAACGTGGCACTAAATCAATCCGGAATGCAAATCCAGACGTTATATTATTATTATTGGAAGTTCCTACGCCGGAAAAATAAAACTTTTTTTTCTGCGCGATGGCAGCACCGGAGCGGGACGCGCATGCGCGGACGATTTTCTGACAGGTAATGGCGCGTTAGATTTACGGGCTTTTCGATTCGTATTCTTTTCCCATAAGAAATATGAAACTATCCCATTCGAAGACGAGGGTCACCCCTTCGCTGAATTTGTGTCGGATTTCGTCGTTATGCGTTAACCCGCTGGCCAAATACTTGGACGTTTTAACGGGTTGTCACATTTTGCAATTTGATGTTTCACCTCGAGTTTAAATACGCGCGCAGTACACTAAAGAAATCCAAGTACTTTAATTAGATAAAGGGTAGGTAAGAACGTCATCTTATATTAATGAAGTTTGATTAATTGAATTTTTAAGATCCTTCTTTACCTATTTATATGTTGGTATTGGTATGCGGGCAGATAATAGGTATGTACCGACCCAAAAATATTGTAAATCACGAAATAAATATTCACACTGTTCTGCTGTATATGAATAGCGGGGTAGGTTTTGTAGGTAGGTACTTATTTTATTAAAAAAAAAAAATTTAATTTTCACCAGTTTGTTCTTCTGTTTTCTTCCGATTTTGACGGGACTCGGCCGTAACGTTGGCAACGCTCATTGTATTTTCCCAAAAGCGGGAACGCAGGGCAGTACGCATTTGTTTTATCGCCCGTAAAACGAGATGATTGGGACTGCTAGCTGCGTTATTGCCAACTTGAAAATGTAGGAAGGTAGGCACCCTACTGCCAACGTGAAAAGGTTGGTAGGAAGTTGACGAATAAAAAATAATAAAAAATTGTTGTACCTATTTTGAGTTACCTACTCGCTTCGAACGTTTAATTTTATGTAGTTAGGTTAGGTTGTCAAAAGGGGTGCTAACAATTTTTTATTTATTTTAGTGGTAACCACAATATCAACAAAAGCCATAAGTTTCTCAAAATTATCTAAATTTTAGCTTCGATTTACCGTTATTTATTTATTATATTGTTTACGCTCTATAGGGGCTTTTACATATTTTGTTACAAACATTAAAATTACAAAAGTGACACGAGTGCAACACACATAATAGTAGTAACATAGACAAATAGATAGCCTTCACGAAATACAACAACTAAATATTTAATTTGTCTCACGAACAAATTCAGCAATAACAATAAATTCAGTTATGCAGATAGGTTGATATTCTCAACTTTACGAGTAGAAGAGTTGTTTATTGTCTACCTATTTGGATTTATTTTCAATGTCTTAACCCCAATGACAGCTATCAAATGGATTTTAAAGATTAACAAACATATTTATTTATGTATTCAATTTATACAAACATTTATTCTGCCATTTATGCAGTGTATTATGCAGTGTATATGCAGTGTATATATATCAATGCCAAAAACCCTGTAAAGACAAAAAATAGACCGATTTGTTTGATCCACCGTATTGAGGAAGTACGTAGCCCTCTCCACAGGTTAAGTTCACAAATAAGTTTGTGCAGCTCGCTCGAATGTACATGAAGGTTGTGATGACGTCCCCGAGAGTGAGATTCTGGTACAAAGAAATTTATTCTATCTAGAATATTACTGTTAAATATGTTACCGTTAAGCAAAAAAAAATAGTAGAGCAATACCTCCAAATATCTCTAAGGAGTGTTAATTGGTCATACCTAAAATATAAATAAATAAGTATAGCTAGGGGTATTGTCCGCAGATACGCAAAAACAAAAATCTTGAAAAATTTCTTGTGAACTCTTTCAATGCTCAAAATGTAAGTTAGCTCGTGTGGGGCACAAATGATAGAATTAGACTCAAATACGCTTAACACTAGAATGTTGTATAAAAGCCACGTGTTGCGAAATGAACATGAATTTCGAATTACGAAGCCTAGAAGCTTGTATGCTCTGCTAAATCGTTGATGCGTAAGTTTATGTAGTATATGTAGGTACCCACCCACCTGGTTATGGAAAACATTTCTAAATGTCTCGTTGTACCGTCTGCATAAGTACCTTTTTAAAATGCTGCATAAAATTCTTTAGAATGTTTCTCATGATACAAAAGATCTACGGTAGGACCCGCCAGTAGGTACTTGCCGAGATTTATATTCATAAGTCTCCCATTAAATTCCGCAAGCAGAAGAAGAATGATTATGAAGATGCCGTTTTGGTGGCGGGCTTAATAACACCCAGGGCTCGTTCCTTACCTCCTCGGGCGCACTCTATTAGGCCTCTGCGCAAATTAAAATAAATATTTACGTATATATTCCCGCAGTACCTACCCACCCACGATCCCTACCCACCCCTCACCTTCCAATTTCCCTCTTTCCCGCCCTCTGCGCTGCGAATTCCCGTGGAATGGAGGAACGGCTGATAAAAACTAATTTCACCCTCCCCCCTTCGCATATAGCACCGCTCCACTCCCCAGCAACCCCCGGAGTTGAACCTCCACCCCACAAACCTCTGCCCTGACAGGGGAGCGACCCTCAAGGACCACCCGAAACTTGCGGTTTTGTTGAAATCGCACGACAAAGAAGACGGATTTTGTGATTTTTCAATATAAATTTCAAACGGAAAAGGCAAGTAGGTACCTACCTACTACAAGAAAACTACTCATAGCTTGGCATTTAATTGTAGATATTTATTATTTTGTATCTACAAAATGTCATTGCTTTAGCATCACCAATTTTCTTTGAAATGTGTTCTAGTAACTTAGTCTTTGAAATGTGTTCTTCACATTCAAATGTTTGACAGTTCGTTTTATAATTAATTATATATAATCTTGATCTTTTATTTCGATATTTTAAATTAAAGAAATACAGAAAAAAATCGCCTTTCCATGTAATTATCTTCCTTGCAAAGCGTTAAATAATAAATAAAAAGTTTTCTTAGAATATGATGAATTATCTCCTTTCGGGAAGTACGACTAATTTCTGTACAAGTAAAACGTACGAGTATACACTTGGACCATTGTGTTTTCTTTGATTGTCATATTAGCCATCCCTGTGTTGCCATTTTTATACCCTTTGAACGATTTCTGCGCCCTCAATTTTTGTCTAATTTCAAATGTCAGACTCTATTTCGATGAAAATTCAACTATTTTACTGTTTAAAACTGTCAAAGAAAACTATCTGTTAAATTTTTGGCAAAAAATTAAGTTAATAAATTCCTATCTACTTGTAGAGATTCGACACCTTAACCGATAGACTCACTCACTCGGCCTTTTTCGCACGTGTAATTGAGGTTATCGAATTAAAATCAATGTAAACACGTAATGTAGGTAAACTTTAACAGGTTTAACTTATTGCTCTGAAATCACCCTGTACCTACTACTTACGTCATAGATAAACTATTTAAAACACCACACAAAAGTCCCACCTACTCCCAACACTCTGGAGCTAGCGAGACTGTCGCATTCACAATTGAGGGATGTTGCGAGGCTGAAGGTATTAAGGAGATGGGGTATAAAAAGGTGGGGAAGCACCTGGCTATTCAGATCTGGTCAATAAATACGGCTAAAGCCATTTCAAGCAACATTTTGATTCTGAATGGTGGTCTTTCAGCAGGGCGATACTGAGAGTATCTTCCATTGTCTATTTCATTTTCGCTAAATGCCTTATGACGAAATACTTAAAGTTTACATAATTCAGTATCTACCACTCTGGAACGTGTCGCAAATATACTACATATTATTTTTAATGAATAAATTGTGAAATACAAAATAAAATAAAATAAAATTTACGTATACTCGTATATACAATAGTATATAACTTCTGGAAATGGATACCTATTTAGTTATTTATAACTAAGTTAGGACGGTTACATCTAAGTAGGTACCTACCTAGATATTAAGTTTAGCTGTTTTCCTGAGGCGTGAAATTACATGTAGAGAAACACGAGGCGAATCATGACACGGGGTAATTTGATTCCGCACTATTTTATTGTAATTGGTAAACATTTTGTTGCAATCCCAAATTATGTTTTCCTCTGCACTTGACATGCTTGGAATTCTAATTTCCGCAAATAGGTACTTATTGCAAAAATGTGAAAACTAGAAAAAATATACATCACAGCACAGTAAATATTGTTATTGCTCTGCGAAGAAAATTGAAAAGTTTTATGAAATGAATTTCTTGTAAAAAATCGTTTAGTCAACAGATTCTGGCAACACTCTTGGGTTCGAAGGTTGCATTATTCCCCAACGTTCTTGCCTAAATCCCATTATTGAAAAGAGCGCTTTTCCTCGGCTAGGGGAAATATGCCCTTTCCTCCTTCTATCACGTGGAGAATTACTTCTCCAAGGTACCTATGCTACGTACCTCCAGGCTTAGACTCACATTCTGACAGCAGCAATATTAAAAAAAAACCTTTTTTTTCAAAACACCGTTTTTAGAACAATCACAGTTTATTCAGATGTTAGGTTATGTGTGACTTTCGAAATTGACACGATTTACATCTTTAAAAGGGTACGTACCTGGTTTAATTGTAATTTTATTTTAAATCTAATTGACGGCTTCTTTGGTGCCACCTATTTACAATAACGAAATCCAATACAATTTCTTTTTTTTTTGCGCGGTCGGTTTTGATCAGTTTTGATGTTAGAATGTCAAATGTCAAAACAAGGATGAGCTTTGCCGTAAATCATTTTATGAAAAACCATAACTAAACATAAGTAATAAAATTATGTAACTTTTTAGAAACTTTAACTCAAATAATAATAACAGTATTAAGCATTAACACTATCATAATATCCATATTCACAATTGGTTTGTTCATGAATACACTAAATTATTTCATTAATAATAGTTTATATTGAACAAAAATTATGACGTGTTTTGTATATGGACTGGTAATGAAAGACAACTAAATATTTTCCTAATTTTCCTAAATAAAATCCATAAAAAGATTAAATTCACCATAGAAATAGGACAAAATTTTAACATAAACTTCTTAGACCTAAATATTTCTATTGTTAATAATAAATTTGAATTTAATATATATCGTAAAGATACTTATACAGACATTGTTATACATAATACTTCTAATCTTCCATTTTCTCAAAAATTATCAGCTTTTCATTCTATGCTTAGTAGATTAGTTAATATACCACTATCAAATAATAATTTTAACAAAGAATTAAATATAATTAAACAGATTGCAATAAATAATGGTTATAGTACTAAATTAATAAACAATATGTTAAACAAAAAGCTTAAATTTTTTTTTATTAAATCTTATGTATATCCATCCACTGATGTTAATAAACAATGGAGAAAAATATTATTTTTAAATAACAATACCGCAAAATTAATAATTAAAAACTTGCCTAATACTATCCAACCAGCTTTTTATACCAATAATAAATTAAAAAAATATATTTTAAATAACAAAGATAAAGATAATATTTTGAATAAATCGGGAGTATATAAATTGATTTGTAATGATTGCAACTATTTTTACATCGGAAAGACTTGTAGAAATTTCAATATTAGGGTTAAGGAACACCTAAGGTGTTTAAATAATAACAACTATTCTGAATTTGCAAATCATATTTTAGAAACCAATCATTCGTTTGATATAAATAAAGGTTTAAAAGTTTTACATACAAATACAACTGGTTTACAATTAGATAAATTTGAAATTTTAGAAATAAGAAAAAGTGTTAATAGCGAATTAAATTTAATAAATAATCAAATATTTTTTAAAAATAGCTATCTCTTAAATTTATTTTCATATTAATATTAATAATAATAATTTTTATTTATATTTCTAATTTAAATGTATTATTCAATGTTTTATAATTATTTTGTCATTAACATTTTTGATCTGTTACTTACCTACTTTAATTCATTTTTGTTTATGGTCATATTGTATATTCTTAATTAATGTTTTAAATTTTTTATAATTTTTCTACACTTGAAATTATTTTTTAGTATTCATTTATTCCTGAAGATGATAGCATTGCTATCGAAACGTGTAGAGATATTTATATATTTTAAGTAAAGTGGTATATACAAAGTGTATTTTCAATTATATAATTAAAAATTATAGAGCTTAAAGTCACCCAAATTAAGTTTAAATTTCGCCAAAACTAAAAAAATACACGTTTAAAATACAAAACAAAAGTGAAAAATAAATATTTCCATACTAATTCAAAAACAGAATGCACACGTGACGTCAGATGTTCAAAATGAAATGGTACCCACATAACAAGGTGTTTTGATAAGATGATTTTTTATTCACTTTTAAATAAGGATTTATAAATTCTACGTATACTTATATATATTAAAGTTATATATTCAGAATCGGCGTTTGCTGATCAAAATAATGTAGGTAGGTAATTACCTACTGGGAAAACAAAGTATATTCCATTTCCGAAATGCAGACATCAAAATATCATTTTATTTTTGCAAAGGTCGCAACATTTCGCCGCAAGGTTACATCTACAAAATCTTATTTTTCTTATGTAAGTTCCCCGAACTCTCTTCCGTCTATTTACCCCGTCTCCCTTCTTCCTGTCATTTACTTCTCCCGCGCAAACACAGGTGCCTCCGGGGCGGGCCATTCCATTTTCAAAAAATATTTTTCAACTTTGCTGTAGATCGCTAACTTTTTAAATGCATATTGGTTTATTTTGAATTTGCGTGGAGTGCGGTTTTCGCAAAAATAACTGAGATTTAGATATTCACAGCGGGTACCGAATTAAAAACCTTTAAGATAATGTTATAGGTGTCTACTTAGTGAAACCTCCCATTACTTCAATTAAGACTATAAAAATCGGGTCGTTTCTCCGCAGGGGTAGTACGTGGACAGTGAATGATTCGCCACACAACTACTCTGTCAAGACACACACTCCTTGCTTAGTACCTATATCGTCTCATAGATTCTATTCTGTTATTCTAACTGTTGATTTTGACTCAAGTTTTGATTCACTTGGTGGTGACATGTTTTATTTTATTTTATTTAAGTACATAAAACAGGCAATATTCTCCAAACTTACATACGTGCATGTTTACAAAGCGGTAATAATTCATAATTACATACAAAAATCATTATCTCCCAAAAATAAGGCAAATTGAAAACAAGTGAAAGATCGAGAACATATTATGGGTAGAGGTACAAAAACGAATTCCTTATTATCACCTGTGCTGATAGTACATTGTTTTGATACCTTATATTGAGTGTCTAATAAAGGGTGTTATCACATTACCAGCTTGATATTAATGGTAAAATTTTTTCATCAAATTGATTAATCGTGTCATTGAAAATGTTTATGTGATTGTAAGAGCAGTGTATAGTATTGTAATTTCTTAATATCCGCGGTAAAGGAGAGAAATATCCCGTATTTGTTTGATAGGCTTTATTATAGAAAATGTCTGTTATCCTCCTTGTTGATTTTCTTGTTGGTGTATTAATGTTAATTTGTGATAAAATGTTTGGTGTATCAATTGATGCGTGTATAATTTTGTACAAAAGGAATACATCAGAAAGGTTACGTCTGACTGACAAATATTGTAGTTTATAGTCTGAAATTCGATCATTATATACGTTCTGAATTCCTATTTTCCTTGTATATTTGTATACAAGGAAAATATATTTAATATTGTAGGTACCTGTGTTGATATGTATTGGATCAAATGATTAATGTTTTTCATGATTTACTATTGTTTTATTTTTTGTATTTCTACCTATTTTTTTAATTGTTTAAAATTATTATAATTAACGTATCGCGTAAATTTTACTTACTCCTGCATTGTTTTTTTATTTATTTAGATTAGCACCCGGCGTTTCCCGGGGTTATAAATGGTTTGAAAAAAGTTTTGAGGCTGTTATGTTTTATTTCTGACTCCTTATTCAGTTATTTTTCTCTTATTTTTAACGTAAAGTGTGCAAAATTTCATTAAGATGTACCAAAATTCTACTTTAAGGGGTGGGAGGTGAATGGGGGTGGTTTTTCGAAATCCCATTTAGACATTTACCTGTCTTTTATTTTGAAGGTTAAGTATGCAAAATTTCATCAAGCTCGGAATAAGACCGTAGATTTGTAATCAAAACAAACACACACTGCCCGCCCGGGACATTCGTCTTTATACAATAGAAGAAGAAGACAGATGGAAAAAGAAGATAAACCGTTATGAGTATAAGTATTACAAAAATATATAATGTAAAAATTTATATATATATATATATATATATATATATATATATAATGTAATGTATACTCCACATCTGTACACAAAATATCTTATTTTATATAATCACAAACCGAAGTTTGACTACTTGCTATAACACGGCCCAAGCTAGCGCGTAGCAAGTAGGAAACATCTTCACATATAAATTCCCTTAATATGTAACATTATTTGTGTAACTAATGATTAACGTCGAAATATTATAGAATGTAAATAAATTATCTAAATCTTTAATAAATATCACTGCAGGATGGGTCGAAAAATGAAAGATCTCCCGGTCATGCCAGTTCTGGAACCTAGTTTTAGAGAGCCTGACAAAAGGTTTCCATCAAACGATTGAAGAAAAAAATTACTTAGATACGAATACCTACTTAAGCAAATAGAACATTTCGCCTGCGGCGCATGACAGAATTTTCGTGTCTTTCTATTTAATTTTATGAAAATACGTAACAATGATACCTTAACCAAACGCAAAGAATCTTCATGCCAATTTAGCTTTGAGACTCCGGAAGAATCCCCAGCTGCTAACAAGATATGGATAAATATAAAGTACCAGCTCATTAATATAATCTCCTTTAATGTAGTTTAGATCCTGATCATATGCGTTATGTTGGTAGCACCGCGCGATCACACGAGAGCGCGGCAGGGGTGCCAACTAATTGGCGTTCGGCGGGCCCGGAGCTCGTCTTCGTGATGCGCGCGCACGCAATCGGTCAACACCAACCACCACCAGGCACGGGCACCAACGGCATAATAATATATTACATAAATAGCGATAGGTACCTACCTACCGGACCATGGGAAAATTTCATCCTTGCCATCACTAAAACTCTGGACGAATAAATAAGACTGCTTTTATGTGGTAGTCGTTTTGTAAGTGGTCGAGGATTGGACGGATGCACTGAGGTAGTGATGGAGAGATCTTTAATCGATAGGTTCGGCATTTGTTCGATACACTTTCTATCTTATGCTGAAATAAGATTGTATGGATCGCATGGCGTTGTGTTGTGAAATACATGCAAACTCAAGAGGTTAATGATTTTTTGAAACATTTAAAATGATTAGTGTTTCTAAATCATGATCTATTTTCTGAAAAGGGGCAATTGTTTTGTTTTATAGAGACATCTTAACAACATCACAATTAATTTTTAATTGGGCAAAGTAACATGTTAAGGGAATCCTATAACTTACATATTTATAATATAAATTAAAGCTACGCAGGTCCCTACAGTGTTCGGATTTTCCCACAGGAAACCGGAACGCTATTCCTGTTAGTGAAATCCATCAGGTCTGACGTTCTTATTCAAACAGTTTCAAAAAGAATTGCCCTGGTGCGTTGAAGTTAACAAAAGAACCTTCTCTTAGATAATAACTCGGTCAACAATTATGAAAACTGACAGGAGTACCCAAATGGATTGCGAAATTCGAATAAAGAAAATAAATTTTTCACACTTGACCTACAAAACTAAGGTCACTGTGTACATGAGATTTCGAAAAACCACCCCCATCCCCCTTTCCTACCCTTAAAACAAAATTTAGGGAGTTGATGATTTTTTACACAGTTGATGTTCAAAATAAAATGAATATTACTGAGTAGGGGTAGGGATTATAAATTTTACTCCAAACGATTAATAACCCGGGCAATTCCGGGTACTTCATTTAGTAGAATGTAAAATTATGTACGGTAGAGTTCATCCTTGTTTTGAAATTTGACATTCTAATTCAAAATCGGCTGGCAATAGATTTGGAACGTTTTGACGGGCTTTAAAAAATTGAAAATTTGGAAATTATTTTAACTATGAAAACTAACTTTGAAAAAAAAAACTTGTATTTAAGTTAGAACGTCATTATTAATAAAAAAAAGAAAAAAATAACTGGAGTTTCTTACGACGCATATGTATTTTCATCTAAAAATTTCAACAGATCGAATGAAGTAGGTACCCCAATTGAAAACAAACAAAACAACCCGATGTAAAAGGTAGTTACTACTATAACCATAGATAAATTTGAGAAAAGTAGTAATCATTGCAGCAGTAAGTACTTAGTCAGTCGACCTTGCTTTGCCGACTCCCGCCAAAAGGCATGTCATCTGAAGAAACGTCAAAAATTGACGCGATTTCCGAGGGAAAATTGCTTTTTGTAACATTTTAACTCTATGCACACGAGTTTTGTTGATTGTTTAACCTAATATCTTAATTAAACGGACGTGAATGTGGAGAATTATCTGAAACATTCCCTTTTCTATGAAAAATAAGCAAATTACAGATTTATTTACGGAGAGGTGCTTACCTACATTACAGTGGCGTGTATTGATCTATGATCAAAGATAGGGTGTGCATAGTTTTTCAAGTTCGCATATGAATTGTACGTTGATTTTTTGAAAATAACCAATTTATTATAACCTTCTGATGATTGTTGTGGCGAGGTGAATAGATGATCGTACGTTCCTTACTAAATTCATGGTAAAGGTTATCTAAAATCTAATACACGGTTATTTCGATACATAAAATTCTGAAATTCGATAAAATCAGTTTTCCTCATAATTATAAAAATAGCACGTTTAAAAAAATTCATTTTCCTATGAGCCACCTTGGATCACAACTTGAAATATTTTAAACGGTCGCAGCGCCCTTATTTTTGTCTAGGTACTTTTAAACGTCAGACTGTGCTTCTAGCACTCTTTCAAACATAACAAAAGATTAACTGATGTTATAGTGATACTAAAAAAAAGATTAACTGGTGCTATAGTGAAACTAAAAAAAGATTAACTTGAGCTATAGAGAACAAAAAAAAAGATTAACTGGTGATGTAGTGAAACTAAAAAAAATATTAACTGGTTCTATAGTGAAACTAACAAAACAGATTAACTGGTACTATAGTGAAACTAAAAAAAAGATTGACAATTTTGCAATAAGCGTATATGATTCTCAGTGCTCAAATCGTTAACTTCTGCCTCTCCCCAGTTTTTTTTTACATGGCTTCTCCCACACCTCTAAAACAAAATAAGATCAACGCACTTCATTTAATTTCCACCTCTTTTATTTCCTCCATTCATTCTAACACTCCAAATTCAAATGTTACCATTGCCATCTCGACTGATCAATATTTAAAAAAAAAATGTTGATTTGTTAACAAATATATTCGGGATCATCTCTTTCAATCTAAACACTGACGATTCAGGCTTGGTCGAACCCGTTCCGTGCCGGGTCATAGACCACAGACAGAAACCTACCTCTTCAATACCTACCCACCATCACGGTAAAGGTAGATGGAAGGAATAAAAATACGTATAACCTGGTTAGGCACGACGTAGGTACTTTCAGGGATGGACTTAAAATAAAGTTAAACAATGTTTATTCTTTAAAATAACTGTTATAAATGGTCAATTTTTCTACACCACCGTTTAATGATTAAAATCACCTCAAGGACGATATAAATTTGTTTTAAGTTTGTCCCCTTTAAAATAGATATGTTTTTAGATTTAGAAGGTTTCGAAATTGCTTTCTGACGTCAAACCAAATGGAAGGTCATTCCAAGAATGTGGACCCTGTACATTAAAAAGCTCTGTTCTCAAATTTAGCAGCATTTATACGAGAGGGTTTAACGAGTCTGTTAGACGCATCAGACTTGGCCGACCTGAGAGTAAGTTGCCCCTGTCATCTGAGATTAGTCAAGTATGATGGTGCTAACCCGTTCAGTGTCTTACATGCCATAAGAGAAGTTTTAAACTGAACTTTTTCTATGACTCTATGCCAGTGTAGGCAATCATGTAGAAGAGAAGTGATGTGACAGTATTTGGTGGCACCGCATACTAGAGGAGCTGCTGTATTGAACACTCCTTGCAATCTGTTCAAATGTACATTAGGCAGACCAGCATACAACTGAATTTGTTGGAAGACATCTTATTTTTTATTATTACATCAGGATTTTCTTATTGTATTTGGCATTCACCCTTCAAGAGTGTTCAGGACAAGAATGAAGAGAAAGCGAAGGCGATTTAATATTGTTAAATTTTGAAATAATTTGACAAATGGGAAAGGAATTGGGACTAAGAAGAGAAGGAGTGTAGAAAGGCACGATGAATTCCTCAATAAAACTCGACAGAATAGAGAATATTTGATTCGAGTGGGACGAGTACAATCCGGAGAGTCAATTTTTAAAATGGAGGAAGAACGGAGCCAATTTTCCAAATTAAATTTTCAATGTCCAATTTTTATCCGAATGAGTATAAAAGATTTTTTTGCTTGAATTTCTAGACCAGCATATCTGTTTTAACTAGTCAATACTCCGTAATATGCTATAGAGATTTGACACATCCATGTCTCAAAAAGAAATACGATTAATTCTTGTGTCCTCTCCTATCAGATGTTAATCATCACCAAGGAAAATTCATTCTCGGTGTTGATTAATCGAAAACCCTTTTTGGTTAGCAAAGTTTTTAAATTGCCCAAGATTTCGGAAGAACAGTGTTGTAATGTATACGAATGTAATGTTAGCATCAGCGAAGTCCGTCCCTGATCCGTACCATAGAGTAAAATCAGAACTTACATCCAGCGATAGACATTGCCATACACACTTCACCATAGACAATGCAGACGCATCGGGTAGCCTCGTTAACCCGCCGATCCCGGCTCATTTTTCACCGTCCGCATCCCCTCTTCACCCTGCCATTCTCCCTACGGGCCGGGGCAATACTAAAAGTAATGTATTCATCATTTGCCAGCCCCCCGCCGCAGAACCGAACCCGCCACCGCCAGATCCATAAGTCAAGCGCCTGTGAACTGGCCGTACCGGTATGCCAAGAGGCAGAGCTTGCCAAGGTTCCGGTTGGTCGTCGATTGGTTACGTTAATTCCGCGGAAAATTTTAATCAAATATTGCAATTTGTTGGTGATTTAAATATTAAGGTTTTTATTTTCCCTCCAAAGAGTTACTTTCGAATTTAGTACCTGCCTGAAGGCTGAAAGCAAAAGCCGTCTTTGACGATTTTTTTTGTGATACCGCACGAAGTGTTTCTGTCGGGAGTTAGTAATGCCATCTTCATTTGGTGAATTCTACGAGGCTGAAGAAAGTGGAAGACGGGGAGGACAAAGTTGGGAAGTATGTGACTAAGCAGAACTTTTCACCAAACATGTCTTGAGTCATATTATGTTCAACAAATATGACGTTCTGTCTTATTTTTGATACTTTGATACATAGTATCACCAGATATTTCAAAGTCTTATGAATCGTGATGGAAATCACTGTGCGATAGTATATAAATAGCTGCATTGACATAGAAATTCAACAATTGAAAAGTGGTGCAAATTTCATGACGGCTGAGGTCAACGTTCGAGAGTTGTTCTTTCTGCATCAAATACCTCTCACACAAACCATTTAAAAAATATTTTATTGTTAAGATAGTTTTAGTTCGTCCTAACAAACAGTTTGTTGTTCGCTGCGGGAAACAGAGGTAAATCAGCATCGGGAATGAATTTGTTCTAAGGCCGCGCAGCAAAACTTCTCCCCATGACTTCTTGTCCAACTTTTTGTTGGTTGTTCCCACAGCGCGGTTCTCCAAAGGCAAAACGAAGACAACCAAAGGGAAACCACTGCCAATGGTGTGCGATGCATTAGAGGATCCCCTGTAAACTAACCATCGACTTAAATAAGCCATCAAAGAACTCGACTGATTTTCTTGATTTATTCGAGATTCAACCGGAGCGCATTTGGTTCAAATTTGCAGGTAATTAGTTTTATGCCAACCGGAGCGGTGTTCCGGTGGTACATGAGCATTGTTTGACCTGTTGTAATTCGTCTTGATTTAATTAATTTACTATTAAAATACGATATATAATATGGTTTTAGATCATTAAAAACATATTTATTTTATTAATGACCATCACTATATGACAGCAGAAAAGCCTGAATAGTGAACTAGTATTTATAGTACCTACACCCGAGTTCTTTAAGAGTTGAAACCCATCGATTATTTTACAAATTCTGTGTTGGGTAGTGTTGAGATTGTCAGAAATAAAACGGGGAGGGAAGGAAGCAGGCATAGAACAGTGCTTTACTTTAATATTTAAAAACATTGACCGGAGACCGGAGCGGAACACCAATAACATGAATCGGAGCAGGGTTCCGGTTAGTTCATGCTGAATCTAAGCACTGATGAAAATGCATACAAAATTGAAAATCTAAAGAGTTCGTGTTTTACATATACTCCTATTTGGTTCCCTTTCGAACAGATTTTTTTTTGTACGTGGCTCATTTTCTCCCGGTAATGTTCAATCTTGTGTATTCTACTCCATCGGAAACAACGAGCATCTTCTTGTTTTGGTACAAATAGGAAATAAAAGGCAGCTGGGAAACCCCGGTGGTCCAGACTCGCGGCAACACGCTGTAATGGTGGCTAAAAGGTGTTTGGGTTCGATTCACAGGTGGGACTGTTCCCGATCATTTGTTATTCGTAGCAAACCTGTGTTAATCACATGTGTATAATAGCGCATGTGTTGATTGATATAGTACACTGTGATTTTTCTGTTCATTGGTTTTTTTCACAAATCAATAAAGATTTTATTAATGGATGTTTCATCAATAAATATGTTGTAATTTTTTTTAACAGCAGTATCATTATAATTCAAATACTGTCCATTCGTTGTTGGAGGAGTGCCTCTCCAATTTGCTTCCGTTCTAGGTTCACGTGATTACGAAAAACTTGCTCATCTTGTCGGGTTCAGGTTCCTCTTAGGTGTCACCGAATGATGAGTTTTCCATCGGTTTTCCATAATTTGAGTGATGTGTCCTCTATACCAATTTCCACCCAGCTTTTTAAGACTATTAAAGTTCATCGACAGCCTCTGTTTGATCCCTTCTTTCCTTTTCCGGTGTGTGTTTGATGAGTAAATCAATAAAAATCATCTTTCCGCTGTGGTTATATTGCAAACCTTTCAGCTTTAAGGTCAATTCACATTTACCAGCACCGCGCAGTACAGAACAGTACAGTGCAGACACGACAACATTAGTTGCTTACATTATCTACGAACACATTCATATTACAGCGTACATAATGGTAACATGTCAGCGCATGCGCGGGCAAGCACTGGCAAGATTGTCGCCTGGAATATACACAGCGCCCTTGAGGTGATTTTTCACAAAAACGGCGCTATACAAATCATCCGATTATTACTATTATTGACGATGCTGGTAGCTGCTGGTGACGTTTGCGCTTGCAGACACATACCGTTAGCACCGCCATCAGCGTCGCCGTCAGTTGTCGGCAATAGATGCACATTTTGATCAAACCAAGAAGATGGACAATGAAAAAATTTTTGAATTTATCGGGGAATATACGTTATAAAATAATTATAAATATGGGAACAGGTTTATAAAATCCTCTAACACATTTTGGCGGACGCTGACGTTCAGCTGACAGACGTACTCGCGTCTGTGGTGCGCTGTACAGTATAATGTAAATACTCTCATCTGTGCGGTGTCTGGCACGCACGGTGTCTGTAGATGTGAATAGACCTTTACACGTCTTCTGCATCAACACATTAAGCAGAATCACTTACGTTACGTTAGAAATGCAAATCACAGACGAAAGGCTTCAATATGCACAATAAGGAACTTCAGTGAAAAATATAATGGCTTTAAAAATATATATTCATAAGAGTAGCAAACGCCGATTCTGAATATATAACTTTTATTGCGTATAATTTATACGTAGAATTTGTAGATCATTATTTAAAAGTGAATAAAAAATTATCTCATCAAAATCCCTTGTTATGTTGTTACCATTGCATTTGGAACATCTGACGTCACGTGGGCCTTCCGTTTTTGGATTAGTACAAACATTTTTATTTTTTGATTTGTATTTTAAAAATACATTTTTTTTAGTATTGGCGAAATTTTATCTGTGGGTGACTTTAAGCTCTATAATTGTGGTCCAATATAAAAAAAACTATTATTAATGAAATGAATTAGGGTATTCACTGCAAAACAAATATCAATACGGATACTATGATAATGATAATGCTCAATACTATTATTATTCTTCGAGTTAAAGTTTCTAAAAAGGTACATAATTGTATTACTTATGTTTAGTTATGGTTTACTGAATAGAATATAAAATTATGGATGGTAAAGCTCATGCTTGTTTTGACATTTGACATTCTAACCTCAAAACTGACCGGCCATAGATTTGCAGCGCTTTGGCTACTTTGAAAAATTGAAACTTTGAAAATTATTTTAACTATGAAAACTGATTTTAGAAAAAAAGTATTCGGGTATTTAAGTTTTAACGTCATTATTGACAAAATAAAAATAAAAATTGAATCGGAGTTCCTTATTGTAGTTCGGTTTTGAAGGTCGTTAAGTTAAAAATAACTTGATCCCAGCTGCCTCGCCAAATAATTTCATCAAACATATCTCGATGTATATTCATACAAATATAAAGGCGATGTGTCTGTTATAAATGTTAATAGCTCTTATGCATCGCGTCAATCAATTTTTTTAATAAACAAATATCTCTAATCACCCCGAAAATAGCCCTTCATCCACACTTGTAACGTTAACAATCAAAACCAACAGCGCTTACTCCATAACTGCTAAAATCAATTTGGCTTTTTGATTTTACGCACCGATGGAATTCAAATCTGCAACCTGTAGATATGTACCTATATCTACCGGATTTTCAGAAGGTTAATAATACGAACACCAGTTTTTCAAAGGAAAGATTTCTGGCCTGCTTATAAAGACTTCATAGTTTACATATTATGACAGTGATTAATTTCGAAAATGTTAAAACAGGAACCTTTTACTTTGCTTTCAGAACTTCTTATTTTCCGTTCGACAATTTTATACGTTTTTTTCAATTCCCACTAAGCCGACTGAAATAACGCCCGAATCATTATAGCTATATGTTCCTTGGTTAAAGTATTAGTTCACAAAAGTTTATATGAACAAAGGCATAATATTCCATACTTTTATCAGAGCTTCAAAAATCTTTCAGTTAGAGCAATTCTGTGATACAAAATTATATTTTAGAACATTAATAACCCTATATATATATAATAATAATACAAATAGCACACCTACAATACTCGTCTCAATTTTAATGAAGGATTAATGGTTCCTAAGCATACAAACAAATATGGACAAAGAACTTTAGATCACATGATTCCTAGCTATTGAAATAATAAAAAAAATTGAAACCTAACCAAATAAAAAAAGGTATATTGAAAACTTGGCTATCTGGGAGAAACTATTTGTATTAGATAATTAGAAAATATTGTTTTATGTACGATTTATTGTTGTCATTTATGTTTTTATTTTAATTTTTGTAGAAATATTTTTGGGTAAGAGTCTTATCAAATATTTGTGTTTTAAGTTTGTTACATATGTTCTTATTTTATACATACGAGTATATTGTAACTTAACAATAACTGTAAATTTAGTATAAGGTTTTGAATAACATGCTCCCGTTAGACAAACTGCTAAAAAGTAGTTTATCGGGACTTTTTGCCTTATGTTAAAAAAAAGTTTATAAAAAAACAATATTACAAAGGTATGGAGAGATAGTGCAGTGGATATGTATTTCCTGAACCGGAGCAGCGTTCCGGTTTGCCCCAGTCGGTCAGCACTGCAAGACCGTCTAACCTCTGTTGCTCCGTCCCGGGCGAGTGATGCAAGCGACAGTGTATGGTCCGCTGGGCCGAGGTTCGAAACCCGGTCGCGCTTGGCGAACCAAGACCCGCCGGCCGAATTAAATGCCCGACGTGACAATCGGGGAAATCACCGCCACCGGGCAACGCAATTCTCACATTTATTAGTAAATATTAATAGATTACAATCCACTTTTACATTTTCAGTATTTTTTAATGTCGCGGATTAGTGTAAGAGTGATGTCATTAATAAGCACCCAAAACTACACTCTTTGCAGGTTGCTAACTCAAGAAATACTACGAATGATTTAAATGTATATTCTGTACGGAGTAATTAGTAAAATGTCAAAGGTTTTTTTCTTTTAAATTCTATATGAAAGCATCAAACTTTCAGATATTTTTGGAAGTATTTATAGAATTTAATGATAACAGTGTGAGGATATCTGTCTTTTGAAACATTATACATTTTCCTAACAATCCGTATTCAATTTACAGAAAAATCTTTTGTGGTATTGCTAGGGTTAGAAACCTGCAAAGTGATGTTTAGGGCCATTTTTGAGTGCCTAGCCCTTAAAAATCCAGAAAACTTTTTCCATACAAAAAAAAATTATAATTCGTATTTTGAATGTTCAACGATGAATCGAAAAGTTCTCCAACAACTCGCTGATACTAACCCTGATGTATCGCAGTAAGAAATTGAAGTGGAAGAAGAAGGATTGATGTAGACTTAATGCAGTAAAATGAGATTCCTAAGGCACATGTATGTAAAACCGTGTATACATACATGTCAGTGATATGAATGAGGTTAGGTATCTGAATTTAATGACAATGAAAACGTAATGAACAAGAGCAAGTAAGTAGCTACCTAACATTGACGGATAATATAGTATCGCAGACGACCCAAGAAGACATTTCACGATCAAATGATTAAGATAGCTTAAATCGGGCCATCTTAAGGATTGGATATAATATAATTCCGTAGATACTTTGTGAATGTGATTGGGAAGAAGTGTGTGTGTCAAGACAGTGTTTTATGGAGTTTCATCTCTCTGCCTTCCACTGCGGTGAAATGTTGCGATGGCTAGTTAGTTAGTTATATTTTGGGGAAAATCAGAAATATAATTTACTTACAAAACCGCCTTTAAATTAATCTAGAAGTAAAAATATCTGAAGTCCATTATAAAACAATTTTTTTTAATTTTCTTAGCGTGATATAAATTAATTTACAATTTACAACTAAACTTAATTATTCATTAAACTTTTATTTATAGTCAATTACAATTCTTGACAACTTCTCTACACTTCTTCGCATCATCTCTCCACACACTTTCTTTCTTTTTAGTATTATTAGTCACGCATACATTCCTCTCATCCCTGCAGACAAAATTATTTAGATATTGTATAGACATATGTAATACGTACTTTAACAATGTAAATTTGAATGTACCAACCTTTATTATATACCTTTACATACTTGTAGGAATTACAAATAATACAGAATAATGTTATAAAAAAAAACTTTTCAATTATAACCCAGACACCCCCACAAAAAAACTATACCATGAAACAAACTTGCTGAAAATCAGAAAACTGTACAAATATAATATATGCCTATTAATCTACAAAATGCAAAATGGACTTATACACACAAACACAGTATTTACAAAAACATCACAAGTACACGAACACTACAAAAGACAACATAATAAATTATACACGAAAACAGTAAAGACTGAAAGTGGTAAAAGAAGCATAGGGTGTATATCTCGTATATACAATCTCCTTCCAGAAAACGGATAATCGAGTAAGAACATTTAAAAAAAAAGTTCAATCTCCAATTAAGTGAGCAAAATAACAACGTATAATATTAAGGAATAATAAATAAGATACCAAATACATGTATGTAAAATAACTAGTGAATATCCTCTATGTATTATTGGAAAAGCTGACGCGATGTAAACTGCAACAGAAACGCAGTAGTTGCATAACAATTTGTAAATAAATAATCTAAGAATTACATCGCTTTATCCATTATATCGAAGGTGACACTTTTTGTTTATATCCGGGACAGATGTTTGGGCAAAAAATATTTAAAAAGGCATAAAAAAGTGGTAGAAAAACCGATCGAAAAAACTAGGAAGCAAAATCGTCTCGTTGCAGGCGGGTCCAACCGACCGTGGTAAGCGATTCGTTCCTGCATTGCATACGAATTAGTATTACATAAAGTCTGTGGGTATATTTGCCATTTTCAGCAGGAAAAACTGAATTCTTCGTCAGGTAAATTAGCAACCTGATAAATCGGTTATCTTTGACGCCTTTCTTGCAGTCTTTGAGAGATGCCCGTGCTGTCTGATTTGAAACAAAAGTTAACGAAGTAGAATTATGTCCTCCATAAGGATAAAGTATATATTATGGAAGCTTATAAACCCCATCATTAAATAAGATAATTTTGAAAAATCCTAAATAAAACACGAATCCCAAACTGCCAAAGAAAATTAAAAAAAAATATCAGTCGCATCTGCGAATCGAACCGAGGAGCTCTGTCTCAAATGAGCTAATGAGACCGGTTCACTTTACGCCATCTTCATCGATTTCATACCTCATCTTCCAGACTTGTCAATATTACCCTCCATTAAATCTCATATTATTGGCTGCTTTATGATGATTACAAAGTTCTACCCGAATATAATTTGCAATCTAGATTGTATCTCGGATATACCTATCCGATTTTTTTATATGTGATATAATTATATTATGTAAATTCATAGAAACAATGTTTCTGATTTATTAATTTAGTATCATCATACAAATCTTTACGTAATACCCGTTCGTATGAAGTTGAAAAACATTTGAACGGTGAGCTCTGGCGTCATGGAATTTGCACATATATTTCTCTTTTCCGCGTCAACGTTGACGAAACATGTTTTCAGCCCTATAATGAGCAACGGTTTTTTTTTTAAATATTATTTTATTTGTAAAAAAGTTTGATAACAAACTATATTGTTTTAAATCAGCAGAGGTGGGTAGTGGAATTTGCTGTGCCCAGTGGCGTGCATTGCTCTATTATCAAAAGTATACTGTGTGTAGTTTTTCAGGTTCGGGTATTAATTGTGCATTGAATATTTGAAAATGATTATTTTATTATCATCTTCACTGATTGTTTTGGTTAACTCCATAAATGGGCGTACAAGTTTCTTACTAATTTAATTTCATGGAAAATATATTTTGATTAGAAATTTGGCACTTTTTTTAATTATTTTTTTGGTTATGATTTCCATACCTACCCTTTGTATACAATGATTTTTTTTTAAATAAAATTGAAATGTTTCATAACATTTTTCTCAAACATAATTAATGTTAGGAAGTGATTTTCTCGAAAATACAGCAAAAAAAAATTACGTATTGATTCATTTTTGTTCTAAAATACGTCTTTTAGGTCTGGACGTGAACGTCACATTCTTATACAACACCTTATTATCTTATTATTATTCATTTGCGAAGTCACGGCCTGAGGTACAATGTTAAAAAATTGTAACTGCTGATTTTCATAGCGAATACCGGTCCTGCTGTCATTCCGCCCATACGTCTAAGCGGAGCCCGTCTTAAAATCTGCAGCGAAATAAAATATTTGGAGCATGTCATCACTGATGACCTAAATGATAAAAATGACATAGAGCGCCAAAGCGTGCGAGCCAACATGCTCGCCAGGTTCAACAGGTGAAGTCCTCCGGTAAAGAAGCAACTATTCTAGATATACTGCATGAGCTTTTATACTAGCGAATTATGGACAAGGTACACACAAGGCGTCATGAACACACTACGAGTACAGTAAAACCACGCTTCCAGGGCGCTGTTCGGCCTCCCTTGGCGATGCAGCGCCTCGCAGATGTTCGCAGAGGGAAGGGTGCATGGGTTCGCTGTTTTGGTGCGACTCAAAGTAGGCGGGATGAGTCAATTCTACCGGAGATCGCAAAACACTCTTGTCCAGGCCGTCGCCCAGCGGCAGGGCGCGGACCTACACCATAAATAGAGAATTTCCCCCTAGCCACCCGTAGTGCTAAATATGTTAACCCTTTTATTTTCATTTTATTTTTTATATTCTATTTCCAGATCATGTGATTTATTTAGATGTATTCTTATATATGGCAGAGTATTGCACTCATCGCTTTGTTCAGCTGAAATAAACACTTTATTATTATTCTTTCTGAAAGTTCATTACCAGCAGGTACCTAGGAATATTAAATCAACCATTCAAAGATTTGTCACCCTCACAAATAATGAAACCTTTGATCTTAAATCGGCCCTGAACTGAATACCTACCTTTCGGCTATGAGATTATCCAACTGAGAAATCAATTTTCCTCAGCCGCTAAGATTTTATGGTCCAGGGAACTCTTGGCCTGGAAGGACAGACGAATGGGTTGTCTTGACCTTTGCAAGATGACACAACTTTATAATAATATCTACACAGATAATGTTTAGGTATGAATCGATGCAATCAATGCCGACTGTGTAAAAGGTCAACCGACTACACCAGCGCCCCTAGCGGCAATAATTACATGCAGATTCTTGTCTGTTTTCTATTTAAAAACTTACCTGCGGCCAACGCTTCAGAAAGCCTTACAATATCTTAGCATCCATCATCAGGGCAGAATTTTCTATTATCATGTTCTTTTACTTTTCTGTTGTTTAGATAATGTATTTTGTAGTAACTATTGTGTACAACAAAACAAACTGTATCTATGATATATTACATTTTGATGTATTTTATTTCTATACTTAGTTACCATTACTGTCGCTACATGGCGCTGCTCCCCGACTCAACTCGAGAAATCCTTCTCTGTTGAGTTGGGTACTTTTTGTTAAATAAATTCATTTTTTTTGTATCCCTACTATTAAATATTAAATAAAAAAGTGTATTTATCTGTTTAAAATCAGCATCTTTTCCACAATACAATACCAGAAAAATAACTATACAACAGTGGTGTGCAGTTGCAAGCCCGGTTTCCCTAAATGCTTTAATAATTTTTGAACAATGGTATGTTCGTTTTTTTATTATTATTTAAAGTACTTAATGTTACCCCTTCATTAAAGGTTGTATTTTTTCATATTTTTCTTCTTTACTTTCCAACATCAACGCTCGGTTAAAGGCTAACATAACATCTTGTATGCTCATTTATTCAGTTGGCCGCAACAATCGGCGGAAAATGAAAACAAAATGGCCACTTTCTAATATTCAATACACAAATCATAACCAAACTTAAAAATCTACACACAGCCGAACTTTGGTCATAGCGCAATGCACGCCACTGTTATACAGTTAGGTTAGGTTAGTCGTCAGTTGGCTGTTGGGAGTGGAAATTAAAAATACTCGCAGAAAATATGAAGAGGACGAAGTTAAACCAACTTATTTGGATAGCTTATACATTATAATTGGAGATTCACGAAAAATAAGTTAAATACGAGGAAACACATTATAAATGTGAAAACCTCACAGAATTCAGAATTTTATTTGTTTTCTAACTAAATCGGTTATACCGATAATAAATCATTATTATTTTTAAAAACCCGTCCAAATTAGAATGGAGTGGTAGTAAGTAAAATCATATAAATACGTCGTCACAATGTGGATTAACCACAGTTCGAAAATGGCCTTAAACGCCGAAACAGCTGTCACAATAATAAAAAAAACTAAAAATACTCGCAGAACTTAATAATAACATTATTAAATTTGATTTACATTAAATTAAATAAAAAGAAGTTGCCAAAGATCAACAACAATGATTAACTTTGTTGAGACATACAGGTTATCGAAGGAATAAAAACGGTGACACATAGAATATAACATACAACCAAATAAATCCATTACCTATTTTGAAGAAGTTTAAAACTTCCGATAAAGCGATAATTTGTCTCTTCAATCCTGTGGTGACGAGACCCGACAAGGTGACATCTTGACATGTTAACGATACGGCGAGGTGTTGGATCGAGGTGCCACCTATCCCAGCATCCCATCGGTGTTTGGTGTGAAAAAAGGCGCGTGACGGAATGCCATGGTGACTCTAATGGGATGTAATTCGGACTGCGGGTGACTGGTGCCCGGTGCCGGGGTCCGGTGACTAGAGTGGCGACTGACTGTGTCTGTATGTGGCCCCGGAGACCAGGCACCGAACAGTGGACACCCGTGGTGACGGCAACGTGTGTACCTACCCGCGGTGTGGAGGTTTCTATCTAACCAAAACAATGGTGTTTCTCAAATGTTTTTTTTTTAATTATTTATTTTATTTGAAAAAATAAACAGTTATAATAAAATATAGATTTTTACAAAATAAAATTATTACTGTGTTCTATTAACCAGTGAAGTGTCGTTATATAAAAAAAAAATATATGAAGATTTGTAAATGATAAAATAGAAGAAAAAAAACAGTTGTAACTGTAATTGAAAAAGAAAAATAACATAATAAAATAAATTATCTAGTTTCTAAGGAACACTAAATGAAACAATTTAGAAATATGTACATATGTAACGTAAAATCCAATTAGTAAATAAAATACATTTTAAATCTAACAATATAATACACAGCAGGGGTAGGGAGTTATAACCGCCCATAAGATTTTTTTTTTATTATTACGAATTTACTAAATTGTGATAGATAGATAGATTATTATTTGTCCTGTGGTTCTCGGCCTGGTGCTCAATGACCTTAATTTTAGGTTTTCTTTATGAATTCGAAGTAATGATTTTTTTTTTAATAATTAGATGGTGTTTTTAGAATTATTTTAATAAGTCTTCATATGACTATTTCCAATGGGGCTAAGTTAGTTTTAAACGCTCCTCCCCAGCCTATTATTCCATATTGTATAATTGATTGTGCTAAAGCAAAGTAAACCTTCAGTAGCATAGATAGTAGATAGATGGTTTATTTACATTAACATTTTATGACGTTTTGATATTGTGTACATTATGTTTTTGACATTAGTAAGTTTCACAAACAATGTTGTATTAACCGCCTGTCCTTTGGGAGATACGAAAATACCAGAACACATCCGTTATCTTCGGCTGACCTCGAAATACTAAACGAGATGACGTAAGAACACACTTGACGTATACGAATATTTTGTGGGTTTCGGGTATAGATTTTTTTTGTGCCTGAACGTACGGGATGCGTTGTGTTGCGTTCGGGCGATAATATAGCGGCCGTATCACGTACGTTCGTATGGGTAGGGCGGTTAATGGAATTAATTGATAATTGTCCTAAGGATAAATGGAAAACATCATTGTCTGAAAGGATATTGTATTTTGTGCGTGTTCTCCTGAAAAATGAGTGTTATGTGTAGTTAGTTTTTGAATATGGGATGTGGACTTGTTGATTAGAGCGTGTGTTTCGTAAACAGTGAAAATTAAATGTTTTCTAGAAGGTAGTAACATTGGTGATGATTTTATAAAGGAATTTTTGGTCAGATATATTTTTTCTATCTTTTATTGATGATAACTTAATGTTTTACGGCTTTGGGGCCTATTCTAGTTATATTTTAAATATATTTACTTATTTGATAGTTTTCATCACCTCCAAGTACTGGTAGTGGATTTTTCATATTTTGGTAAAACCAGTGCGACTATGGCTTTCCTAATTGAGGATTGTTGTGATGCTAAAAGAAGTTAGGGAGAGAGGTAGATGGGATAGACGAAGTTGAGAATATACCTAGCTACTCCGATCTGGTTAGGTACTAGACACAGCTTTAACTTCAGCGATTACCTTTCGATTCTGAACAGGGCTTTTACTAAGATAATACAGAGATCAACTACCTTCCGTTTGAGGAGTTCTTTTGAAAAAATTCAAGTTGATTTGAAGCTATATTTTTATACGATAAGATTAGGTTGGGTTACAATTATTTTATCTCTTATCCCAATCTAACTTCTGCGATGTCGAAATAGGCACATGTTTTAAATATTGTAATTGCTTTTTCCAATACTTCCCTAAAATTAAAAATTAACCCACATTTTTAAAAGCCTAGCTTCGCAGTCCGCCCCACAACTGGTACAAAACACGAAACGCAAACCGCCGTATCATCTTTCCACGGATCCGGCCGCGGACCGCGGGCCGCTATGGCAGGGCGTCAGCGAGAAGAGGAGACGATAGACTTGATTAAAATCAAACTACGCAATCGCGGGCTTGATTTAATGATCAACGTTCTCCCGGAACATCAAATCTGATAGGCGGGATGATGCGACAAAAACCAGCCAGCCAACCACCATGGGACACGGAGCGGCCTTCAATTGTTTGGGATCCGGAATAAATTAAGATCTTTTCAAAACTTCCAACGCGGTTTTTTTATGATCAGTTGTAATGTGTTGTTCATGAGCAGAAAATCAGTTTACTATTACATAAATATCGTTTTATTTTAATCATTTTCTTTTCGTGATTTTATTATTACGTACTTAGCCCGTTTCAAAGTCTATGTAACTCGAAATTGCCAGAGTTGACGTTGTGTTCACACATTTCTTTACTATTTTGTCGCTAATCAAAGGCATGTATTTATTTATTCTTAAATAAAAAAAAAAAAACAAAAAACATTAGCTACTCGTCTCACTAGGACAGTCCTGTGTTGAGATTTGCGGCAACACAATTTTAGTGAAACGATTTATTATAATTTATCTTTATTTTTTAAATAACGTCAAAGTTATTCAGACTATAAGCAACTATAAAATCTACAGTAAATATTTAAGTTGGACCGTACATAATAATTTAATTGTAATAACTAAAAATAACTATCATAAAATATCTGTGTTCCAATTAGCCACAATCATAGGGTGACCATATCTTTGTTAACAAGAAGTAGTGAGTAAATAATAATAGGTAAATAATAATAAGTGAATAATAATACATGAACAAAAAAAGTAAATATTAACAAGTAAATAATTATAAATAAATTATAAAAAATAAATAATAATAAGTAAATAATTATCAGTAAAGAGTAATAAGCATAATATCGACAATGCAGCTATCCTCAATGTAAGCCAACATGAAAACGAATATTCTGATCTCTACAAAATGCCATTTCGAAATACGATTTCACATTTGTTTTTTAATTTTCTTCAAAACGAAACTAATACGTTTATAATTAATACGAAGAAAAGTCGCATGTCAGTACCTAGATCAGAAATGGGATTATTGTTTTGATTAAGTAATTTTTTTAGTCAATTCGTTCATTAGATTGTGGCATCACAAATAAAAGACCATTTTAAAAATCAAATAGACTTAAAGAAAATTTCAGTAAAGACCAGGTGAAAGATCACCATTCTGAAATGAAACATTCTGTACGTGACTAGATTTGAATAGCTGTGTTCTTCCAATCGCCAATATCGCTCCTCACGACTAACGTATCGTGTAGGTACATTGGCGGCAGTGGCGTGCACAGAGTTTTTAATCATTGAAGGCGAGCAGGAAAAACAAAAACATTATAAATATTTTAAAAACGTACAACGGGCGAGGTAAGTTTTTGATAAGAATGGCTATGCTGCTGGCTCTAGCAGATGTTCGTTGGGAATACCTGCCACATCAAATATCCAAACAACTGATCCATTTATACACATCACATGCTAATTCCTCAATTCATAAAATACTTTTTTCTATCGCACAATTGCATCGAAAAAAGCCATAACATAATATGATAACCATTTCGTTAGTTAAGTTGTACTCATCAATAAAGGTACCAACAGATGGCACTGGTTGCTACGTTTGTAATTTGTACCGATAGGCACGCCCTTTGGTGACATTAACCCTTTAGATGTGACCGAACGATATATCGTTCCGATACATTATTGTACTTGAGTATCACAGAACGATATATAGATCGAGCCATAAAATTCGTCATGCGTTACCCACGGTTCTAAAATTATATCACATTATTGTAAACATGTGTCTAAAAATAAAAGTAATCAAAATAAAAAAATATATATATATTCATGGATTATCGACACTTCTCCAGCATTTAAAAAAAATAGATGTGGCACCTAAAGGGTTAATACAAATGAGTCTCCTCTTGAATGCGCATTGCACACACATGTATATTTTCTGTCTAGAATGTTGAATGGTGCACGCGGCTCTACGATTCGTACCTGGAACTTTGCACGTATCTTAGTATGAGGCACTGAGAACCAGAGAGGCTTATACGCCATTTGAGTGGTTTTGTGAAAAATGCTTTTGAAGTTTTTGAGAATTATGTTAATCCTCTCATTTCATCAATCCATTTTGATTTCGCCAATGCCAAACAAACTTGAACAACAACACAAAATTTTGTAATTTTGATTCTTTAAAAAAAAACTTTTCTTGGTTACTGATTTATTTAAGGAACAACATAATGCGCACTGAAAACCAACGTTTTTACTGATGTTATTATTTCAATAATATCTCAAATATTAACATTTTTTCAAATATTTCATCTCAGTTTCCATTATAATTTAAAATGCTAAGAAACTTCGTTTTTTTTTTACAATTATTAATTTCGTTTTCATTTAAAGAAAATACAAAAGTAGTTTAACTTAATTAAATAATTACGCTGAAGTTTAATTATAATGAAGAAACTATAAAAAAATTATCCTCAAATTTGAGAAAAATAAGGAAACCAACCTGATTTTTTCGGTTCGTCGTTTGATGTCGGTTGTGGCGTTTCTTCCTGAATATTGCAGAAGTCCATGATCTCACCTGCACTTGATTGTCAAGTAGTGAAACTCATGTTTTGTTAACAAAAATCGATAAAAATCAAGACACAAAAAAGCTCACGATTTCACCAACTAATTAGGCAGTTGAGTTCCTATGGCACATTCTTTATTACAGACATACAATTAACACGATGTTTTCTGAACTTGTCGCCGCTATATTGACTCTTGAGTCCGTGCGGCACGAAGTGGCGCTAAAATACTTTAGAAATAGATATGTATTAGACCAGTGTACATTAAAGGAGTATATAATGTACTCGTGTACAATAATAATTATAACTGTGCACCGGTGCAATTGTTCCGCTCTAACAAACACAAGTCCGGGACAGAAGCAGAGCAGGGAGTCCCATTCCAATTAATTCCTCATTCAGGATCCACACGATCCGCAAACACGATAATCCCGACAATTATTACTGATACCCACCAGTACCTACCGCACTGAACCAATGTTTACCGACTGAGAGCAGGGCGCGAATGGAAAACCAGGAGCTACATTCACACTAAGACTGCGCAGTGCGTAAGCAGGTACCTACTCCGTTAATTATCAAACGTAATATTTAAGACTAAACAAAATACATAGATTGAGATATACAACATAAGAGGGAGACGAAATATGAAACGAAATAACGGAACATTTTATTACACGTAAGCATATCTCTTTCTCACTATTCTATTGTTTCTCACCTATATACGAGTATATATATGTGCTCAATGTAAATTTTACCCTGACGAAGCTTGGGATAAGCGAAATCGGCAGGTGATGTATTAAAAATAATTTAGTGGTTCAGAACAATATGGTTGTTTTATTTAATAAATATGACAAACCCCGAAAATATAATACAATTTTTATTACTGTTATGCAAATTCAACGTTGATCATGATTTTTATAAACGAACTACCAAATTTCTATTACGTAACGTACCGTTTCGTTAACGGATCGTTATTCGTCTGTTTTTTATGTTGAATAATTGCCAATCGTTTGTCATCACTTTTACTGCTCGATGAGGAATCCATTTCACAAATGCGAATTATATATTGTCTTTTTAATTAAAATAGAGTACGGTTTCAAATAAGCAATCGTCGGGCAACAACTGACAGCTGTCAAACGACCGGTAATCTGACGAACGTTTTTAAAACGGCGAAATCGGGCGGTAGAACAAATATCAGTTAAAAATGGTATCAAGCGATACGAATCCTTACAAAACCGGCCCTAAATATAATTGAACTATCTTAATTACGATTAATTTTTATTTAATGCTCTTGGTAGGTACAATCTTAGGAAGAAATTTATGGTAGGTATGATTTGTGATTCTGTGAACTAATATTTAGGTACATTTACGAATGCACGAAAGTAATGCAAATGGGAAACATTTTGTAGCTCCCTCGGAATTACAGCGCTTCAACAAAGGCCGTATCCATAGCTTTGCCATCCTCTCGAAACACCGGGTGGCTGTTCTCAAAGAATTTCTCGAAGCACAAGAACAATAACTGCGTAGTTCAAACGCCATTTAGCGTGAAGGTTTGACAAGGAATTGCCTGCATTTTCTTACAATGTTTATGTATTTTATTTACTTAAGATGGCCGGTTATTTATTGCTAACACATCTATACAATTATACAACCACACCGAGTTTCAACATATTATGCATTATTGCAGTGTACCTATATATTTATTATGTATGTACGTATGTAATATTTACTAGATGTCATATTTTAAATAGGTAGGGACTGAACTACATATTATTTTTTCTTCTGTTATTTTAAAGATTCATTATAAACATGGCTACATACGAATCCAGCGCGTCACGTTAGGTATTAAGAGAATCTAAAGAATACAAACGATTGGATCTCGTACGTTTACATTTGTATACAAAAGCTCCTCCCTGCAGTCATAGCGCTCATTTTTTTTATCACGCATTTTTTCTATGGTGTTATTTTTTTTTCCACCCGAGTCGCTGCTTTGTCTGTGGACTATTTACGCGGGAAAAAATGAGAAAAAAATGGAGTAGCATCCCGGGCCATTGTCGGACTGTTCACGACGGCTGACGGTTCATGACTTGCACTAATCCGGGTCCCGAAGAGACGCCTCCGAGGCGGCGGCCTTCCGACGGCCCGACAACCGATAAAAGATATTTCGTCCATTTTTTTGCTGCCCATGCTGTAGTCTTGCGTCTGGGCAGGATTGAACTGGGATTAAACTTTTGTTTTACTTATTATATTATTACGCTCCGTTGGTACATATACTTAAACCGGGCGTAAGGCCGGTTGACCATTAAACACACTTCCCTCATTCCACCGTTTATTGTTTTACTATTATAATTTTTTTTAATATTCGGTGATAGTTGAAAGCGAATTTTTGACAACCAACAAAAGATGTCAAAGACCTTGGTGTTGTCATAGTAATGACATTTTGTAGTTACAAAATAATACATTTATACAATTAAGAGGAATATACAAGCCAAAGATATTGTGTCTTATGTCACCACGAATCTAGGTAATAAGGATAAAATTCGCTTGGCAAGCGTAGTCTAGAAATGTTTGATGTAAGTGAAAAACGCGGTTTTTATTCATTTGTGAAGAATTTTGACAGAAAAAAAATAAAATTAATCAAAGGAATCCTTTCACAAATAATCATAGCTATAAAGCAGTATATATTTTTTAATTTTTTTCTTACTTGCGTTCATAATTATCTAATGAAAAAATTATGTTATTTAATAGTTTACGCTTATATTTTTTTACAACATAATTAACAATTTTATTTTAATTCTTATAAAAAGGAATTTACCATATAGGAAAATGTTCAATTTTTTCAAAGCATATTTTTTTGGTTTTCATAATGTAAACCGATTCGTAGTATAGATTAATCGAAATAGTGATTTCACCGTTAGCTTCGCCATAAATGCCAAGCTGTAATGATAACTAAGTACCTACCAATAAGCTGGCGAAAATATCAAACCATTTTTTAAGTATGATGTTTTCTACATGCCTAACGGCCGTTCTTCCCAATTTTTGGAAGGACTAATCTGAGTCACCGATCAACCAAGTGTTTTGTTAAGTATTCGCTCTGTTTGCGTATTTCCAAGCATTTTCATCCTAAATTGTCTATAGAGCTGCCCGCCCACTGTAAAATATTATTCGCCTACTTTCATACACGATAAAATAGTAGCCGCCCACTTTTAAGACAATAAAGTGACATCAAAGTAAAAACTTTCAATGTAAAATTAATATAGATAATAATAATATTCGGATGTCTTGTATAGCGCCATTTTTGTGAAAAATCACCTCAAGGGCGCTGTTTATTGCTATTTATAAGATGAGTTAATATTGTATTTATTATGAAAAAAAATGTTTTAAGAAATGCATAAACTAACAATTTATTTTTAATTATATATTAAAATGTTATAATTCCTTCAAACGATTTGTTACTTTGTTGCTTATTAAATAAATAATTAAAAATATTCTTTGTATACACTACTTTTATAAAAGTAAAACATTTTATACTTTATAAACGTGTGTTAAAAATATGTTGAAAATAAAGTGTTAGTTTGACTTTTGATAATGCCGCAGTCAGATTGTTCGTTTCGCACATTTGAAATTTGAAGTTTCTCGATGAGTGAAAAAACAAGACAAAACGTAGCTTATAATTAGTAAAATTAGTTGGGTTCTCTTCGGTTTTTTAAAACACACAGAAAACATGTTGTGACATTCGAAAACGGAAATAAATCTCTGTCATTCAATATTTGAATCGCGTAAAAACACCCTAAACTAATAATGGCATTTGACATTTCGGTGACGTTTGTTCACACTGTTGACACTTTTTATAACTAGTCTTGTGCTGAAGTGAACTTACTCAACAAAAATCAGTAAATCCTAAATTTTGGGTTCAACAGTTGCTCAGTAGGGTTGGGAAGAATGGCCGTTTATTTCTTTCGGCGAGTCCGGGCCGGTATTTAAAAATTTATACATCTATCTTCGAAGTGATGAAGAATTGTACATCATCGCATAGATCGTCTTATACACTTCAAAGGCAGATTTGTATATAGGCAATGTAATAATAATAATAATATATAGTAATAACACAGGTCGGAGAAACTTCCATATAAAAAGAGCAGGGTTTTTTTCTATCTCGGAATCGAAGGAGCTACCATGTTTAATTATAGACTTCCCATGTGTATAATACAATATCTAAAGAACACATCTTGTTTTTATGCGGCAGATTCGGCAATTTGTTTCTGATAACAGTTTATTGTAGTCTGTGCTTTAATAATAATGGTTGTTACTTTCATATCAAACTTTTTATGGAAATTCTAATTTTTTGCAGTAAGATTCAAACGGGTGAATTTTAGGTTACTTTGGGATGGAGTTTAGTTGGTTTTCGATTCTCGAATTAATGAAAATGGAATAGTTATTAATGAAACGGTTGACTCATTTCACATTGATAATTATTTCGATACGTTATTTATTATATTATTACTAGCAGATGTGTACCCGGCTTTGCTCGAGATTTTTTTTTTGTAATACAGTTATGAAGTTGTAAATTCTTGCTTGTCGTTTGGGTGTCATAACTGATTTGATATCGAAAGGCCTTGTGACGACTATTACTACCTCTAAACAGAGAAAAAAAAATTATAAATTTTATTTCATTCCAAACATTTATTTATTCAAAATAATCTAAATAATAAAGTTCTTTGGTAAGTACCTACTTGTGTTTTCCATTTTTCAAATATTCTACACAAACAAACCTACTTCTTTTGAATATGTAATCTGTGGCTAACCAGAGTGGTATATCTATGGGCTAACCTCAAACAACATGGTGGGTTCAATGTTTTTCATACTAATTTTAAAACGTTATAGCAACAGTTTTACATATTGGATGTCATTCAACTACTCTATAAACCTTTCAGTTACTGATAAAAACACACTGCTATTTTCAGCGAAATCTATAGACTAATTTTCGAGAAAATCGAGGACAGACAAACATTCGTTTTTATACCAGCAAATGTAGCAATCAGTGTCGTCTGTTTACTAAGGAAATAATAATAATAATATTGTCTGTGTTTATTTAGCGAAAAAAATGGAAATTTTATGTATCCGATTTGCTATTTGATGCAGTGTAGGTAATCTGAACCAACATCAGCTACAGCCAGCAGCTTAGTCATTCTTAGGAAAAACTTACCACGCCCGTTGTAAGTTTTTTTTTTAAATATCAATTATGTCGCTGTTTTTCCCACTGCCTACCCCGATTACAAACTCTGTGCACGCCACTGCTTTAATGAACATCTTAGCTGACTGAATTATGTAAACTTTAAGTATTTCATCATAAGGCATTTAGCGAAAATGAATTAGACAGTGAAAGATACTCTCAGTATCGTCCTGGTGAAAGACCACCATTCAGAATTGAAACATTGCTTGAAATGCCTTTTAGCCGTGTTTGGTGACCAGATCTGAATAGCCAGGTATTTCACCACCTTCCTCTTCCCCTTCTCCTTCCCCTCCGCAATACCTTCAGCCTCACAACATTCTCCGATTGGGGATGCCATAGTCTCATTGGATCCAGACGGTTGGGAGCAGCTGGGACTCTTGTGCGGTACTCATGTAAAAAAAAGATATATGAATATGTTTTTAGGTAGGCATGATCGGGTAGAGAAGCTGCGTTTTTGGGTTTAGTACGATTTATTTAAATTTTATTTTAAATAATGAATTCCCCAATAGTTTTATATTAGTAAGGAACAAGTTTGCCCGAGGGGTTGGAGTTTCCGTTACGCCACTGCTCACGTAATTATTGTAATTATCTAAATATTGATAATAATCACTGTAAAGTAGTAGGCGGTACGGGTTTCCTGCCTATCAAGATTGTATTTTTGATTCCGTCCACCCAAATTTCCCCACATAAAATGGAATCCGTCCGGCGGACTTCATCAATCTCATCTGTCAATCAATCTTGATATATATTTCGTAACGTGCGAGATTGACAAAAGGCGCTCATTTCGAAACTGCTTTTTTTTCAAATGAAGAACGTTCTAAAGAAACCATAGAAACAGAACAGAACGTAGGTGTCGAAATATCGCGGCGTTCCGATTGGCCAGAAACTGACGAATCATCATCGTGATGATGTCTGCCGCTTGGACCGCCACCGGGTACCCATTTAGATAGGTACCTAACTAATAAAGGTAGGCAAGTACCTATGTATTAATATGGATATATCGATTGTTGGGAGTGGATAGGTAGATACCTATTTGGTTTCGCTATTTTTTTTTAATGGATGCTTCTGAAAAAATTCTTCACAAATAATTCAGCGCTTAAGATTCGGCAGTCCACAGGTAGGTACCTACCTACCTGTGTTCCAATCATAATACTTCACCTAAAGCTGATTTTTGTAAAGATGAAAAAGTTGTTCCCTTCGGGTAAATAGGTAAGTACGACGGTAATTTTTAATAATTAAAAAATACATATATATACGTGCGAGTATATGTAATTTTGTCTCGTATGCCACAGGCAGACTATTGAAATTGTTAAAGGAGATGCAAAGCGAAATTTTTTGTTTTTATATTTTTTTATGCAGAAATTTTTACATGAATACTACAAAAATAAGTATGAAAAAAAACCAGATAATTCTACAAAGCTGTCACATGACAGCTTGTTTGCAGGTTCTGCCGAAATCAATTTATTTTACAGTTTATTTAATATTAAATAAAACATTTTGTTTTGAACCACTAATTAATTTTAAATACATCACCAAGCGGTTTCGCTTATCCCAAGTTTCCTCAGGGTAAAATTTAAAACTAAACTCAGAACAGACATAGTCTAGTGAGACGGGTAAAGTACATGTAAATGTTTAAATTTTATGCCAATAAACGCCCGGGTTGCCGGCAATGAAATGAATGAAACGAAAATACGTAGAGTGAGCATATATATAGGCGAAATATACCAAATGTAATAAGAGGGAGACAAAATATAAAACGATACAATAGAACAGTGAGACAGAGATATGCTTACTTGTAATAGAATGGGACAACAAATAAAAAAGAAAGATGCGGAATGTCAAATGAGGGATTAAGAAGGAATTGTATCTAATTATTTATTACTTTATTTAGTAATGTAAAATCACGTGTTTTGGGTTGAAAATTTGATTGCCTGGAAATATTTAGAAAATTTTAATAAATACTGGGAGTAGAACACATCTCGGCCTTTGGCCTAATCGCGTTTTTTTGGTAAGTCTTTTTTTATAAGCTTAGAAAAAAATACATCAGGCAATAAAAGCTTAAAGTATAAAATCTTCTGCTTACGAGCCTTTTTCCGGATAGCGGGGCTGTCATTTAGGTGGTTAATGATTCTATAAGATACAACTAGGTCTGAAATAATTCTCCTGTCAGACAGCGTAATTAGATGCAATCGATTCATCAAACTTACATAATTGATGTTTTTTCAATCGGAATTTTCAGCTTAAAATTTATATGTATTCGTATATTCATAATATTTTTTAATGTGTTCTGTATATTCCTAATGGGGAAAGCATGCCTTTCGAAACATGTTGATATGTATATATTAATAAAATGGTGATCACAAAGTAATTTTTAATTAAATTTTTTTTAATTACATACCTGAGAAATTTGTGCTGAACCCGTTCTGTTTTGTTACAGTGTACTTTATACAGAGGGGATCAAATAGGTACTCACTCATATATTTTTTTAAGAATCAGGCGCACAATTGTTCAAATTCAATGTTCGTAATAAGTAGGTACCTAATAAGTCTGTAACATAAGTCGGGGTATAATGTCAGAGGCAGTTGGCAGTCGGTAGCAGGCCGGTTGGTTGACTGGAACATCGATTCGATCCACATCTGAGGTTGGTTCGCATCCCGGCTGCGGTTTAATACCTCACAAGTGAAAAAAATAACCTAAACAAAAGCACGCCGTCGGAATATTATCCATACGATGTGGTCCTGCCGCTGACAGCTCCGTTGTAACATCTTTTTACACGGAGAGGTTACGATGAAGCTACCAGTGGTAGATATGCCTCACGTTTTGTTGATCTCCGTGACGTATTGGTCTACGCATTTTATATTTGGGAATTTTCAATATTTATAGAATGATTATCAATACTATTTCCATTCAATGCTATTCTTCGTTACAATCGTTTAAATGTATGTGGCTACACTCTTATAGTAGATATCACTTCTCAACTCAGTGCAGTTAAAGCAGTAAAAAAATAGACGATTTCCTAAATTTTAGTTATTGCACGTTTCTATGGTTTAAATTGTCAAAGTTATAAATTGCATTAATTGCATAATTCATCTTTCTTTTCTCAAGAAATTCTCAGTAAACAACAGCCACCGCCATTTAAGCTCGGCCCAGAATATGTCTGTGGCTAACCAGAGCGGTACATCTATGGGCTAACTTCAATGTTTTTCATACTAATTTTAAAACATTCTAGCAACATTTTTACATATTTGATTTAATTCAAACTACTAGTAATTTTAGAGAAAATCGAGGACAGACAGTCAAACATTCATTTTTATATATAAAGAACAAGAGATCACTGCTTTCTTTGAGTGGGTAGGTTAGGCACCTACGACGTTACGATATGATAATAATATTCAAATTAATAAAAAAATAACCAAGCACGATCATAATTCACCATCAAGTTAAAAAATATACAAGTACCTTCACAGATCATACTCGTATTTGATTAATGAATGGAAATCCGAGTGGGAGAAGTTATTGATTGATTTTAAAAAGTAAACATGATTAATATCCCCCGTTAAGTGGCTTTAGCATGCTCGGTGACGTCAAAACCTTCGTGACGTCAGTGTCAAACTGACAGATGATTGACAGATAACTGACAGTTGAAGGTAATTGAAAAATCCATTAAACTTGTGAGAAATTTCCAGATTTAAAGTAATTTACATACTCTCGGAAATCGAACCCGTGATACTGGATTCAAAACATTTAACCTCTATCTTTACATGATGAGACCATGGTCGTCAATCACAACATTAAAGCAGCAAATCTATGGTCTACGTCGACAGCAGTAAAAACTGGCCTCTGATAATTTGCACAACTTCTTCTGTCTTCATTTCTAGGTCAACTAACTATTTCAACCACGGTCTGGATGTTTTTAAGGATATGGAATTATCCTTATCCTCAGGCTTAAAGACTTTTTGCTTAACTGCGGTTTCGGTTCTCTCGGACCACAGCTGTCATTTAGCGAATGACATTGACAATAAAGAAAACTCGATATTATCGTAAGACAATAATAATGTTATTAAATAAAAGTAATTAAAGAATTATTTTTTTTTAATATAAATCAAATTTAATAATGTTTTTATTATTTAATTTATTATTTTAAAAAACCCGTCCGAATTAGAATGGAGTGTGAGTAAATAAAATCGTATGAATAAGTCATCTCAATGTGGATTAACCACAGTTCGAAAATGGCCTTGAACGCCGAAACAGCTGTCACAATAATAAAAACTAAAAATACTTACAGAACTTAAGAATAACATTATTAAATTTGATTTACATTAAACTAAAAAAAAATTAAATGGAGTTCTACGAATTAAACATAAAAACAATTAATAACTAATTAAAGAAATTGCGATGTCTGTAAAGTACCTAAGCCAAAAGCCTGAAATGTCAGATAAAAGTGATTTAAATTCTAAACAAAAAATCAACTACACGTGTAAAGTAAGCTATAATAAACTACACGTGTTAAGTATGTGTGATGCACTTATAATTTTTTATAATACTGTGACTATTATACCACACACTCCTTTAAACGTGTATTGTCATCGAAACCGCAATTATGCAAAATGCATTTTTTAAATATTTTTGTTTATTTGTTTAAACACCCAAATCACATATAAAAAGGTAAACAAAGGCACAAAAGTTATTACACATGAAATAAATATAAATTCCACCAAAGCTAAAAATACACATGAATGTATAACAGAAATAAATAAATAATACAATATCCACGAAATCAATGTTAGTATTAGTAACAAATAAATGAAAATGTATAAAGTTGTAGTTAACAATAATTTATAAACTTTTGATTGATACTTTTTTGAAATTTGCTATGTTCAGATTATTGTCAAATAAATTCATATCATTTAAGTATTTGTTACCAATACTGTATAAGCGTTGAATCGGGGAATGTAAGCTGTAGTTGGAACAGGATATACATATTTAACTCTGAGGATTAGGATATGTTTTATTCTTTAAAATAACCGGAATCGGGCCCCTGGTATCATTACCCAGCGCGCTTATGTTCTACTCGCAGCCCGTACACACGACAGCTCAACACCTTCTTCAAGTGTCCTAATACCGTGTCCTTTTGATATCTTATGAATTAAGTAGTAAACAGCGCATTGCATTTAAAAAAAAAAACAATTATTTATATCTCGAATCGTTTTAATACCTTCCTTCACCAGGTAATGCACATATACACTGATCATATAATACATTGGTGGCTCAGGCTTCATATAATAATTACTTAGTTGAAATCTAGGAGAAACGTATATGAAACATACCTAAAAGAATTGCAGGTTATATTAAACAAGGCAATCAAAAAGCTATTTAACTTTTAATTCTAGAACATCGACCAAAAAAATATAGGAGGAAACAAAATGGTTCATAAAAAACACAGAAATCATTAAAACGTCACAAGTACACATCTACCTTATAAGACAGCTCATGCTGGATGTTAATAATAACAAGCATTTACACACCATATACATACAATATGGCAAGCAATCCATTAGCTACGAGGCTACAATTTATATAATTGTCTTCCAGACGAAATTAAAAAAGAAAAAAGTCCGGGTATATTTAGAAAGAAATTGTGCCATTTAAAATTAAATTGACAAAATAGTTAAAATGTACGAAATTGTACTGTATAAAAAATACTAATAGTACTATAACAAAGCCCTAAAAGTTGAATTTTTTCCTACCCACTTAAAAGGAAACTGATCTGACCAATTTAAATCCCTCATTCAGGGCAATGGATTTGATCATCTGTTCCAGAAGAATTTTAAATGTTTTAAATCAAATGTGTGGACAGTTTAAGGAATTGAACTATTTTAATCAGGAATATAACCACCTTAATAGTCTTGAAAAATTTAGAAATCTTTAGATTCCTCTTCGTTCTCCCATTGCTGACATCACCATTAAAGTACGAAAGCACTTTGAAATCGGCCGTAAAATAGTCGGGCACGATTCCCTAGCCAGAATGGCCATCGTAAAGACTTAATGCTTATTAGAATATAAAATAACTACTTACTATCGTTTTATCACTTGGATTTCCTTCCTACTCTGCAAACTACAGAATAAAACTGTAGAATAAATTCACAGAAGAAATTATAACTGGTATAAGTGTGATCTACTTAGGTATGTATAATGTACAACGATTTCATTCAATATATATATATATTATTATATCTAATTCAAATAAAACATTAGCTTATAATGTCATTGTTGGGCGTGTCCGTACTTCTTTTTGTGTACAATGGCACCCGTAGGTGAAAAATAAAAAGATTATTACGTCTAATATGCCCTCTACATGATGGCCGATGATGGCCTATCAGCTGGCCCACTACGGATGGCCCATCGTGTACTGGGCATAGTGGCGTATGATGGCGGATGATGGCCTGTGATATCCTGTGATGGCGCTTGTGATGGCGCGGGATGGCCTTGTTATCGGTTTTTCGTACACACATCAAAGGTGGTGATAGTGGCGCCCACTTCACGTGGCGAAGTGTTGTGTCCGCTTGAACGTGCTCTGGAGATAACGTCCTAGTTAGTAATATTTACGTAGCTTCGAAACATTTTTCAACATTGCAGTAGTTTGGATATGTGACAAAACTATAAAATTCATCGAATTATTCCTTTTATGAATGTACGAGTATATGAAATCCCAAATACAAAAATAAACGCTAAATAGGTACTTTTGTAAATTATGGCTCCCCAAATATTGTATTTAAATTAAGTAAATAAGTATTTAAAAATAAATATGTCTGCATTTATATCTTATTTTCATTGGGCTAGAGTTATTGTAAGAGAGGAAAAACATAACAATAACAACAAATTATAAAAAATATATTACATTTCCTGAATATCTGAAATTAATTTGATGATATTAGGTAGCACATAATATCATAAAATTACATTTAAATATCATTTGTTTTTAATGCAATAGCCTAATATACTAATAAAAAGTAATCATCTCGTTTTTCAACCAAATATATTGCCGCAGCGGCACGTCCATCCGGAAGCACGTTGAAAGTAGAACTGAACGTCTCCATCGTGTAGTGGCTCGCCGGCCATCGTCAAGCCATCGCATCGGCCAGCTGATGGCCCATCAACGGTCATCATGTAGAGGGCCCATAACAGTTTAGGTCTACTATCAAAATATGATGTAACTGAGATCTGGTGTTATCTCTTTCTAAAACACTTATCTGACCTTAAGAGAAAGGGAGATACAACGGATTTTATGAGGACCGTCATTTGGTTCCCAATACGGAACAACTAGAATGGGAAGGAGCACTTCCCGGTAAAGATAACGGGAAAACAAAAATATAGGGCGTTAGCCCGCATAAAACAACGCGTGTTTGCATTAATGTAAAATCTAATTTAGTTAGCAGAAGCTCACACGGCCACAGCCGTACTGCAGAAATTTGAAATCTGATTTCTGCAGTAAATTTCGCTAGTGAATTTTTTAATCTTAGTGTTCACTCAATTTTGATTGGTGAAAGCGATCGAGAGTTCCCGAGACGTTGAATTACTGTAATCTCCCCACACAGTATGTACCTACTTAACCAATTATTTATTAGAATGTAGAAGTTAAACAAGTACCCACGTATTGTGTCCCCATCAAAAACAAACAACACAATATTTTCGTATGAATAACTTCGAAATGCAATGCAAACGGAGGACGGAACGCACAATTCCAACAGGGTACTAAATAATATAGCCTTGCCGTTAAGAGCTTCATTTCAACTTCTCTTTCCGTTACATGCAACGTTTGTGAGATAGATGGTGAGGTCACAACGGAGTTATCAGCGGTATACGAAGGGGAAGAATCTGAAGTAAAATTATGCTGGGGGTGATTTTGTTAGGGAGTTAGCTCTGGATGCGTCCCCTCTCTGCCTGCTCCCGCGGTGCCCGCTTCTGGTGTTGAAGTGTATGTCAAACACACTCGGCCTTGAGTGTTTGCCCGAGGGATTACACTATTATGTGGGCGGCCGAGCAGGGGTTAAGGAAAACGGTGGAAGTACACGGGAAAAATGTAAAGGGATTTTATTTTTCGATTGCTCTCAGATTAAATAAATGAAAACTGATATTACAGGGAGGTTTCTCAGGCAGTTGATGGACTGGTGATACCTCATCGTTTCTATGAGATGTAAACATAAAAAAGTACTTATCTAGCTACATTTTATTATTCACACAAATCTTTTCATTATTTATTTCCATGTCTGCCACATTGTATACGATGATATTATTATATGTGATTTCTTTTCTCAACGTACAATAACAGATTCTATTTTGCACCCAGTAGGTTATGAGCTTTGTAATTTTTAATAATAATAATAATAATAATCGGATGATTTTTATAGCGCCGCTTTTGTGAGAAATCACCTCAGGGGCGCTGTACAAATATTACTTCCTATTCCTAATCTACCAACTGACGGCCCTGCACACTTAAGGTTAAACGAAACCCCATACGCGGCCATATATAGCGCTAATTTTAATATTTTAGAAAAAAAAACACCATTAACATTTAATACTTTAAATATTGAGATGAATTGTTTGTTGTCCGGGTGTACATACGGAATATGAAATAGAATAATTTGTTACCGTAAGTTTAAAGCTCAAGTCCTTCAAGAAACTTATAAAAATACTGTATATGTTAGTTTTACAATAAAATATTGTATTTTTGTAGGTTAGTAAGCAGATCTTGAACACTATTCTTTCAGTGTATCGGGGCTAATAACTACAGATTTACCCCCAAATAGCCTAGTAACCGGAGAACCTACCTACGGAAGGCTAAGCTTAACGACAGATTTACATCCAAATAGCCTACTAACTGGAAAACCTACCTACAAAAGGCCTAGCTTAATGACAGACTTACCACCAAATAGCCTACTAACTGGAAAACCTACCTACAAAAGGCCTAGCTTAATGACAGACTTACCACCAAATAGCCTACTAACTGGAAAACCTACCTAAAAAGTCCTAGCTTAACGACAGGTTTACCACCAAATAGCATACTAACTGGAGAACCTACCTACAAAAGGCCTAGCTTAATGACAGACTTACCACCAAATTGCCTACTTACTGGAAAACCTACCTAAAAAGGCCTAGCTTAACGACAGGTTAACCACCAAATAGCCTACTAACTGGAAAACCTACCTACAAAAGGCCTACCGTCACCAACACACCTACCAACAATAAATTTATTTTCCGACAAAACCATTTTTCAAATAGGTATACTTCTCAACAAACCTACCTGCTAAAAGTTTACCTACAGCCTAGGTACCTACCATTGGCGTGCATTGCTATATGAGCAAATATAGGCTTTGCGTAGTTTTTCAAGTTGGGATATGAATTAGCCAATGAATATTTGAAAATTGCCATTTTATTTTTATCTTCCTCTGATTGTTGTGATCGACTGAAGAAATGAGCGCTCAAATTCCTTACCCAACTCATGGAAAAATCCAATTAATCAGAAATTTGCCGTAAAACAAAAGTTTCTTTAAACGATTGGTATTCACTTTCTGGCGTCATAATTAATAAATTAATTAAAAAATATATACTATTTTATGAAGTTATCACTCTGTGGATAACCACATTAATGGATAACCATTATAATCAAATGAAACAATCAAACTTTATTTTAACCACATTTATTTTTCACCCCTACCGGTTTCGGAACAACTGGTCCATCGTCAGGGAAAATTATATACTAAACATTATTACAAAATTATGGCAGAACATACATAATAAGTGTCACAGTGAGGGTGGGGGCGTGACTAGGGATTAGTAAAGAGTGGGGGAAGAGATAGAAAAAAAAGTAATTTGTATTTACCACTTTATTAATATACAGAGATATCTTTTTTTTGTATATGAATATCACATAAGAGTCTCAACTGGTCCCAACCGTCTGAAGCCATTGAGACTATGGCATTCCTAATTAGTAAAAGTTGTGAGGCTGAATTTATTGGGGAGGGGAAGGAGAAGGGGGAGAGGAACGTGGGTAAATACCTGACTATTCAGATCTGGTCACCAAACACAGTTAAAAGCCATATCAAGCAACGTTTCAATTCTGAATGGTGGTCTTTCACCAGGGCGATACTGAGAGTGAACGTGCGCAAATATACTATATATTATTTTTTAATTAATTAATTGTGAAACAGCACCAATTAATTAAACAAAATTTACTTGCGCACGTCAGGATTGGAAGCCGCGACCTTGGGATTCGTAGTCGACAGCCTTACCCCTTGACCATGGAGGCCGTCAAATTATTAATCTACATGTTTCGAAAGCGATGCTTTCTTCATCAGGAATATAAGTATTCTATATATGTGTATATTAATAAAGCGGTAGATACAAAGTATATTTTTTAATTCATTTATAAAAAAAAATTGGGTTGGCATAGTTTTTCAACCATTATGGACTGCACGCCACTGGTGGGTACAAAGCCATGCCTCATTTTAATGACATCTCTAGGCAAGTTGGTACTCCGATAGCGACACTAAAAACACCCATAAAATCCATTGTTTATTAAAACGAAAATGTTTATTGTTCACATCAACGTGTTGTATTGATCGAGAAACAATAAAAATAGTAATGTTTTCCTTCTCACTCAGGAATAATCATAAAAAAAGAAAATCGGAAAACTGCACCTTCCAATAATAGGTCATGCACGAGTAGATACATCATGTTTAACTGCTGTATTATAATTTTGTTGTAAAGTCGCCCCCATTGGCACACCCTTATACAATTTTAGGACACTCTGTAATAATTATAATATATATGTACACACGATCAATTAATTATTGTGATTGTCGTGGTATACAGGGTGCCGTTTTACGATTAATCGGGGTTTAGAAAGTATTGCGCATCCTTGTGCATTATTTTGGAACTACAAAATGTCATTACTATAGCAACACTTAGCTACTCACTTCTTTGAATTGCGTTCTTCACATTCGAGTGTTTTAAATTTTTTTATGTGAGTACCGCACAAGAGTCCCAACTGCTCCCAACCATCTGGAGCCAGTGAGACTATGCCATCATCAATTGGGGTATGTTGTGAGGCTAAAGGTTTTAGGCAGGGGAAGAAGATAGAGGAGAGGAAGGTGGGGAAGTACCTGGCTATTAAGATCGGGTCACCAATCACGGATAAAGCGATTTCAAGCAACGTTTCGATTCTGAATGGTGGTTTTTCACCAAGGCGATACTGAAAGTATGGTTCCATGAGAGTTGATCCCCGACAGTTGATCCCTCCGGCAGTTGATCCCTCCGACAATTGATCCCATAAAGGATTATTTCTGCTTTACGTCAATATGCAGAGAGGATATGCGGCCGAATAACAAAAGTCTATATATATATGTATGTCGTAATTTGTTATTCGGCCTTATTCGTTCCCGATGGGGAACAAGTAAATATATGAACAGTAGAGTATTTTTGTTTCTTTTGGTTAGCAGCCCAAAAGGAACAAGAAGAACAAAAAGACTCTTCTGCTATCTAGTTACTTGTTCCCCATTGGGAACAAAAATACTCTTCTGCTATCTAGTTACTTGTTCCCCATTAAGAACAAAAAGACTCTTCTGCTATCTAGTTACTTGTTCCCCATTGAGAACAAAAATACTCTTCTGCTATCTAGTTACTTGTTCCCCGTTGGGAACAAAAAGGATTCGAGGGGTTTACACAAAAAAATTCAAGGATATATAAAATCTTTCGTTTTTTTGTTCGTTTTTCTTATGGTCCCCTGCAATGTTAAGTGTGTCAAGCTTTACCAAGGACTCACCTAACCTTAATCCACTCGTTATTACTAGTGAAGTTTATCTCTAATCGATATTAAGACATTAAAAAAATTATAGTTCGATATAAACATTTTATCGACCTACATACGTTGGGAAACCCTACGTAGGTACGAATAAATCGCGAAAACGCATAAATAGATCGTATCAAATTAAAACAATTGCTTTTTTTATTATTTGAAAGTGGAAACGAACCATTTAAAAATAAAAATTAATTTAAAATGGCAATTTAGCAATAAGCAAATTATTTTTTTATTTGAAATTTTACGCGAGGCAAAAGCCGTGAAATGGCCGGGTAGGTGTTTTTATGCATCAAAATTTAACGAATAATTTTTTCTTAAGTGGCAGCACTAAGGATTTGCCATTTTATCACACATGTTAACTTATTGGATATCATTTTCAAACATTATAAATTTTCATCACGATTTTTCAGTTCGAATAAGTTAAAAAAATTACAACTATTTCTGTGTTTGACAGCATAATGACGACATCTTGTTTAGATTTCAATTAAAAAATAATGAGCCTTCCTTCACCTTTTAAAATGATTACGATCATAATACTGAAATTTCTCTAATCAAAAAGAGCCTTTAAATATAATTTTAAAAGCGATAATGCGGCCGAGAAAGAAATAACAGCTCACTTCCGCCATATTGATTTTACTAAAAAATCATCAGTGTTGTTACATACGAGGCCCCGAGGAAAATAAATTCCTTCAGGGCTTTTCTTGTCTTTGGGGATGCTGTGCGGAGGGTCGTTTTGAGGAAGTTCTGAGAAGTAAAAAAAGCATCAGGAGTGGGTAGGAATCTAGGGGTCAGTGTGTCCAGGAGTGACGGACATAATTATTCATCTCTCGCACAGCGCTGCAAAGCGATGGGTTTAGAGAGTCCGGATAAAGAGGTCAAGGGGTCTTCCTCAACCGATCTCTGCCGATCCGGCCAACCACGCAGTTGGTGGGCAGACTCATCCACCACCAAGACCTGGACAAACCTCACCCCATGAATCAACTAGACGTAGTAGCTCGCTTTTGCCACTTTATTTTATTACAAAAATAGTTTTCAGTATTGTTCTGTATTTGATTTCAGCCGTAGGTAATTCACTTCCACCATATTTATTTGTGTTGGTGTTCTATTCAAGCCGTAGATCCCTTCCGCCATCTTTATTCTATTATAAAGTGTTCTATATTTGAATCCAGCCTTAGCTACCTACCGCCAACTTTATTTTATTATAAAATGTTCACTGTTGTTCTAAATTTGAATCCAGCTGTAGCTCCCTTCCACCATATTTATTCTATTATAAAGTGTTCTATATTTGAATCCAGCCGTAGCTCCCTTCCACCATCTTTATTTTAATATAAAGTGTTCAATATTGTTCTTTGTTTGAATACAGCCGTAGCTCCCTTCCGCCATCTTTATTTTATTATAAAGTGTTCAGTGTTGTTCTATGTTTGAATCCAACCGTAGACCATAGACAAAGCAGTTCAGACAGGTGATGTCTTCGGTGCGTGCGCAGATAGGCCGCGATTCGTGCGTAACGCCGATTAGTTCTACCATCCGCGGTGTTGCTAGGATATAAATAGTTGTCGGTAAGAATTAAATGGAATCGGTTTCTACTTAAGGTTACTGGGACTGACCCGAAGCATTGTCGAATGCAAGTAAGGTATCTAGGTACTGATTGAATGCTAATAACGGAATGATTTTCTTAAGTTTTATGCCGACATTTAAAGATTTTATGATAAATGCTTTACACGCTCGTTATCGTCTTGGAGGAACAATGTAATATATGTGAGGCAACGAAATGCCCCCCGTATTCGATATAGTTCAAATCAATGCAGTATAAAATTAAAATTCAATTGAGTCAGGACAGTAAAATTGTTTTCCGGTTTAAGAAAGAATTTCCACATTTGATCTAATTTAAAATAAAAGTAAAGGAAAGATTGAGCTTAATTCGGACGCATGTACACGACTACATTACACTTCTATCGGTTTATCTCTTCAGTGATGTAGACACACTTGAAAAAATAGTGTCAAACTTCGATTGACGAATCTGTCTACATAAAAATCATCAGACATTAATTAGAAAATTCTCTTCCATTTCCAGCAGACTCGGTCCTCGGTTCCGATGATGAAGACGAGGACGATGACGACAGCGGCGCCCCCAAGGGGCCCGGCGCGGGACACAGCCCAGGGGCGCTGCCCCACCACCCGGCAGATCTCTCCCTCAACAGCGACAGCAAGACGGGGCAGGATGACTCTGAAGATCAGGTACCACCTACCTTTTAACCTTCAAATAATCATAGTTACCTCAAATAAACTTCCTAATTTTGAACGCCATGATAATGACCAAAAAAGATATTGTTTCACTTTCACATTTCTTCCAAGTCGATCAATAATTAGGGAAGGTATCACATATTATAACATTTGCTACGTATTCAATATTGTGTTGTTGCCTAGTTTATATCATTTTAATAGTACGAGTCCTACATTTTAAACAGTTACATACAATGCTCATCGCCAAAACATGCTAAAGTAATTATTTCTCTTCTCGTGTTCGTCACGTTTGACCCTTGGGTGGAAGAGGAAGACGCCGCAAGTGCAGTTCTGTTCAGTTGTTCCGGATTGTAGTCTGCGGCCAATAGAAAAATTGACATTATAAATGTGTATTTGGAGTTCCGCAAGGTTTTCTTGTGAGTCTATTCATATTTTTATTTTATTAATTGTAAGCTATATAACATTATTCTTAGTTGTAGACTCTATTAAGGTTTATCAATCTAACATAGAACTATAATTTCGTTCACCATGTTAACAAATAGGAGTCAAACAAACGTCATCACCTTTATTTGCCTAGAATCTAATCCTCATTGAAAACTAATGGCTATCCAGGGTTCGTTGGATGGCGATCCGGAGACGAGAGACTCCCAGGCAGAGAACAAGTCCCCCGACGATGGCAACGGGGGATCCAAAAGACGGGGGCCTCGGACAACGATCAAGGCAAAGCAGCTCGAGATCCTGAAGACAGCCTTCTCTCAGACGCCGAAACCCACTAGACACATCAGGGAGCAGCTGGCGAAAGAAACGGGATTACCGATGAGAGTCATACAGGTAAGATTATTATTTTTTGTTTATTCTCTTTGTAATATTTGCAGAAAAAAAAAATACGTCATTGAGTAAAAAATAAATAAATAAGCGGGGAAGTCGGGAAATGTGGTTACAAAATTAGGGCGAATAGAGAGCTCTAAACTTTTGGGAATTTAGATCAATGAACTAAGAAAAATATTAGGTACATATCCAATCGTGACTATAGGTATAAAATTAATCGGTTTGGAGTTGGATATAAATAGACAATTTCAGTTTTTGTACATTTCAATTGGTCATTAGTACCGACAAAAGCAGTACGTATTAAAAAGCTTGTTCACATATTAAAAAGTAAAAATGCTTTCGTCTATGTGTTTTCTAAGACTGTTAAAGTGAAATACGTAGTTATGTCATGTACTAAATTGAAATTTCACATTATTTTTAAATATCGAAGCAATTAGGGTAATTTCAGCAATTAGGTATAAATTGCTATCCTTGTAACCTTGTTCACACTGTTAAACTAATATTTACAAAGTTGTACAGTGTAATCTACGTGTTATTAGCGATTACATTAGTAATTACCGAGGCAACCTGCCGTGCAAATTACACATTACGAAACCTAATAATTAAGTCCTGCGGGAACGAGTTTGTCATACAGAGGAAGTTTAATTGTATATAATAACGTTAAGGCGATTAGTAATTATAAAGTTGGTGGTAAGGGGTTGAGAATAGAAACATTCAATAATATGTAATCGAGGGTTTTCAAGTTTTCGGTAACTGTCAAAATGGAGTGAGTAGGTTTTTTGTTACTATCAAACTTCTATCAAAGTGTAGGCTAATTGAATTGGAATTTTATTTATTTTACGGAAAGTGGTTACCATCCATGAAAACGAATTAAGGATTTAACGTTTTTGTGAAAATGAAACGAATCATAGAAAGACTTTATTAAAAGCTTATTTGGATAAAGATTTCTATTGTAGATATCTACTTACTGTTAAAGGTATTGATTTCAACCAATTGGAAAGAAACGTGTTAGCTACAACAGTTGATACATTTTTTCATGTTTGCGGTTTCTTCCTACAAAGCGAATCGGGTGACAGAATCGTCTGATAGTTTGCCGCCTCTGTTGCTTTGTTGCTCTCGTGTTTAAGAGTCAAAGATCATCGACGTGATCAAAGCCATATAAAAATGAAGAAGGAATCACGTTTATCCAATTTTATATCTCTTATTTGAAATATTAGATACAGAAGTTAGAATGTCGATTAAGTACTTTGATCTTTGCAAATGATACCTTCCCAAAGAAGAAATATTGATACAGAGTATACTTTGTTAAAATCAGCACAGTATTGTCGAATGGCATCCTTGATTGGAAAGCAAAGCAGATGTCGTCTACAGACGAGATGGGCTGACGATTTGAGGCGAATTGCATGCTTCAGATGAGTTAGAGCCGCCATCAATCCTCAAATCTGAAGAAAAAAATAGCTGGGCGCCAAAAATCCCATGAAAAAGAAGATAATCAAAACAAGATAAAAGTCCTCACAACAGATTTATAATGGTGAAAATGAAAAAGATCAGTATTTGTGAAGACACAAAAATAGCAACAACCTCTGATTAGATTACAAAGACAAACATGAAGGATTTTTATAAGTCATAACATTACAGAATAACTTTGGTATTATTTGATGAATGTATGGCACACAGCTGTTTTTTTTGTAAGTTTGGTCGTTAGCACTCGTCTGCATTTTTTTTTGTTTCGGGATGCCACAAGGATCAACAGTTAGTCCATTTCGCAAAGTCATTTGTAATATCCCGACTGATTTATGATTTGCGGAGCAGATTGTCCGTGACGGGGCGGCTGCCAGCCGGTTTGATGATTCAGGCAGCCATATGCAAAAAAAAATACAGTTAACTTCCCGCTAATTTGCACGTTTATAATATTATGAACTGCAGAATGCAGTTGGAATTTTTCAAAGTAATGGCAGCAAGTTGTACAAGCATCACATACCTAACTATTTTCACTGAATAGATAGTATGTAGAAATGCGATCTATACCGATTTGAAAGAGACTCCTAGGCCCTAGAGAGATCAATGAAATTTTTATTTCTTCAAGAATTATATTAAATAATATAGAATTTCTTGGCAGAAACAGATTAAAAAAAGACACATAATATATCAGAAATTCGCTACACTTTTATCACAACACTTATTAATTATTTAATGTGTTCAAGTTTAATTTGCAGTACTCGATTTTATTTCAAAATCTTAAATTTTGATAATGACTACTATTATTATTTGAATTAAAAAAAAACGATTTGTTTATAAAAAAATATTATTCATGACAATTGTATTTTGCCGTAGTAAGTAAAAAAAACAGTAAAATCACAGTATCTTCAGAAGTAAGAGGTAAAATTGTCTTCTGAAAACATTATCAAATTGTCTACAGTTTTGGACAAGTATCCCTTTCTTTACAATGAAGAGAAGACAAAAAAATATAAATACAACAACATAATAGCTGTTTAGATAAGTAAACAAAATACAAAATCTTATAGAAACGTATGCATAGATACGAGTACAAACAATAAATTAGCGAAACTAGTAGACTATGAGGATATGGTTATCATATCATGAAGTATTCGGAAGAATAAGATTTTACACAGGCCCATGATAATTTAGCAAGAAATTCAAATTTAAAATTTTCGGCTTTTGACCACGTCTTACCCTTACGGCGATCCAATGCGAAGTAATGCAAATTCGTGTATTTTTGGTTTGATGATTTGGTGACCTAGAAATATCATACATGATTTAATTAAATACTACAAGTAGAACAAACCTTGGCCTTTACTTTAACTGGGCATTTTTTAAGCATACAAGTATTGGACCTAAAACAAATGTTTAAAGTCCAAAAACTCTTACTTACGAATCATTTTTGGATATTGTCATATTGTTTATCGTGGAAATTTAAGTTTCTTAGAATTTAACAGGAATACATTTTAATATTTATGAGTTATACAAAAAAAAATAAAACATGCATATTCGTGATGTTTTTTTTTTTGCTTTAATCGAAACATGCGGCCGGTGTTAAGCGGGAATTTCAACCCTCTCGCCACCTGAATAAGGAGTGCGTGATTTAGTTCGAATTTTACAAACTGGATCCCCTTAGAAATACACAGATCAGGGTGAATAGAAATACGGGAGACAAGATATTCAAATTTAAAAAAATATGTTTTCATTTGACAAATTTTGATCAATTCTGCTAGCGGCAAGGAAAAATTGAGCTTATTTCAGGTACATGGACATTGGACATGCTCAGAACTCAAAACACACTTTTATCGCATTCTCTCTTCAGTGGGAATTTTAGTAGGTATACCAGCAAACCTCAGGAAGTATAATAATAATATATCTTTAATTTTGTATGTTTTTGAAATTTGCAAACATTTATTTCGTGAAATCGTATTTTGTGGTAAATCGATCATTGCAAATTTAAATTTCAATTTGTATATTGCAATATACCGCAAAATGCAACTACCTGTATGTCAATTTACACGTTATACATTAAATTATATTAGTAATACGACATATCAACTGTTCCGATTCAAACCGTGCTTGCTCAAAACTCAATAAATATTTCACAATTGCTGTTTGAGGACTTGTTGAGTCGTTTTTTAGTTCTGAGAAATGATTTAATTGCTAATTGATAAACCATTACAACTTGAGTACCTAGGTATCGATTAACACTATTAAAAGTTTTAAAAAAATCTACAAGTTTGGTGTGTAAAAACACGAGGCAAGACTTAAATTGAAAAATAACGACCGAACGATAAAAAGTACCCGACTAAAATAGTTATAAATGCATTTTTTACAATAAAGAAGAGAGTTCGATCAAAAAAGGATCGTGTTCTTTAAAAAAAACAAAAAAATGAGATATCATTTTTTTTAATTACTTTTTATGGCTTAATGTAAGCTAACAAGCAGATTAACACACGCTACCGCTGGTTTTTCTGCATTGTTGACATTGCACAACTCCGCGTTGATAAAACGGAATACTTTTGAACACCCGTAAAAATGACACAGTATGTTCATTGTGGTACGAATTGAATTGCAGACTCTTTTGCGTATGGGGGAAAATTATATCTTTCTATTTGCGTCTACACGACGATTAACATAGGGCTCTAGGACATCAATACTCTAAGACATAATTTTTAAATTTAATTTTAGTTTACGTATTGCTAATTCCAGATGCAGTTTTTATTTCACTGGGAACTAAGCTATACATTTTAATACATTCGTACATTATTTTGTCTGACTTTTTATTTTTTTAGTGAAATATATTCTTTCTGTATTGTATGGTATGTGTGGAAGCCTTTATTGTAATGTAGTTTGTCTCTAAAGTAAAATGGTAGTAAATTGTTAAAATCTTAGTGAATAAAAATTAAAACGTTATAGTAAATTCTTAGTTTAACACTTATTATATTTAATTCTTTGAACATTTTTTGTATTGATTTATATTTATGACTAACTAACTAACTAATCATCACGCCGTTTCTCCGAAGGGGTAGGCAAAGAGGACATACTGCCAAAGAACTTGATATTTCTCATTTACACATCGTCTCATATATTCTCTTCTGTTATTCCGACTTCTGACATAGTCTCAAGTATTTGATTCACATGATCGTACCATGCCTTCCTCGGGCGTCCCCGGCTTCTTTTTCCATTCACCTTCGCGTCATATATTTTCCTTACACTCTTTTCTTCGTTTATTCGCTCTACATGCCTAAACCATCTAAGCGCCCCTTTCTTCATCAGCCTTGCATTATTTGCGAATGTCAACATTTTCAGACGATCGTATATGGTTTTATCGCACATTCGCCTCAGAGATCTCACTTCTACAGCATTTAGTCTACTTTCATTCTTCCTCTGCCAGTTCCATGCCTCACCAACATACAACAGGGTTGGTATCAGCGCTCCATTGTGGACTGCTAACTTCACTTAAAAATTTGTCTCATTGCTCTATTCTGAATTTTTTTAGTTTTTTAATCTAGCTATATTACTTAGATAGAGAACACCAGAACTGTAACTGTTTGTGGTGCAACACAAAATTGCTTCATAAATTAGCAAACTTGTTACTTTGCTACGTGGCCCTTCACACTAAGAGTAGCCAATACTCTATTCTAATAGGTTGTTATTAATCGATAATTCTTATACCATTGTTTCCCTAAAATTTTGAACGTCATTAAAGAAAGTGAGTTAGCGAACGTAGCAACACATGAGTATAAGAAAGACAACCTTCGAGCAGTAGGTCCTTTCTTTGTAGGTCCCATATAAGTGTAAGCGAGTAGGCGTATTCTCATTTCATTCACACCCATGATATTCGATTCGACTTTTAATTACGAAAACGGCGTTCGGACCCACATCCATCGCATTCAGCAGACATTTAAAAAAAATTATTTATTAAGTTTAATGAAATACATAATTATTTCACTTTCTTAACTTAACTACATACATATTATATTAATTAACTACATGCATACATATTATTTAATACTTATTAAAGTATATATATCATATTACATTGTATTATTTATATACCTTACATATTATTCCTATTATACATTGCTATTTTGCTCACTTATTTGAGATTGAACAGTTTTTTTTAAATGTTCTTAATTGATAACCGCATAACACCTGCACATATTTGTTTGTTTCCTCCGCGCGACACAAAACAAAAGAGAGACGACACGCCCCATAAATTTGACAGATGACAAATCTGCTCATCTCAACTCATCTCGTCGGCAGGAACGAATTAGCGAACATGTCGGAAGTAGATGGCGACATGATTTAAGACTGACTAGCGACTTGGAAATTTAAAATCTTACTTTTCTTTACTATTACGGATTAACTAAAGCGGAACGCGTTCACTTAATTATCTCTCTTTTTGTGGATTCTAGTTAGGAAACACAGCGTGTTAGGAATATTGAAATGTTATTTGTTTTGTTTAGAAATCTACGAAAGTAGGTAGGTACCTACCTACGTATAATGTAATTTATTTATTTAATTCAAATATTTTACAGTAAGAACACTTTGAAAGTCCAACCGGGACGTTCCCGTTTTAGGACAGTCAAATTGACATGCTTAATTCATCTATATATATCTATCTACTATAAATATCAAAATTAATGTTTGTCCGTCTGTCTGTCCTCCATTTTCTCGAAAATTACTCGAAAGATTTCGCTGAAAATAGCACAGTTCTTATTAGTGACGCGAAGGTTTAGAGAGTAGTTAGAATGAAATCCAATATGTAAAACTGCTGCTATGACGTTTTTTTAAATATTATGAAAAACATTGAATGAATGTTTCTATTTGTATAGATAGTAATAGTCGTCACAAGGTATTACTTTCGCTGGCAAATCAATTATAGCACCCAAAACGACAAGCAAGAATTCACAACTTGTTAACTTTATTAAAAAAAAAGCATATACTTGAAATCAGCATTATAATTTTATTATTGAGTTCTGCAATTATTTTAGTTTTTATTGTTGTGATAGCTATTTCGGCGCTCTAAGCCTTTTTCAAAGTGTTGTTAGGCCACATTGCGACATGACTTATTAATATTTCCAGTAAACATCGATTTACTTAGAAAATAATTGTGATAATTTCACACAATAATTATCACAATTGTTTTCGGAGTAAATCAGTGGTTACCTCAAATATTAATAAATCGTTTCGAACAACATAAAAATTAAAATTGCTTAGGGGTAAAGAAAATCATATAAGTAAGTCGTCGAAATGTGACCTAACCACAGTTTGAAAATGGCTTTGAACGCCGAAACAGCTGTTACAACAACGAAAATTAAAATGCTTGCGCAACTTAATTGTAGCATCAATAAATTTGATTTTCTTTAAAATAAATGAGTTCTATGAATTAAAACAAATAACAATAAATACATTTTATTTGTGGAAATGTTGGTGAAAGACTGAAATTGTTCAATTCAGAATTAAAATTTTCCATTAAATGGCTTTAACCGTGTTTGGTGATCAGATCTGATTAGTCAGGTACTCCAACCTTCCTCTTACCCACCTCCTTTCAACCCCACTCCTTTCAGCCTCACGTGATACCCCGATTGGGGATGCAACAGTCTCACCGGCATCGGAAAGTTGGGACTCTTGTGTGGTATTCACACAAAACGAAAAGAAAAAGAGGAAAATATGAATTACGCAGAAGCAAATACCCTTCACTGTAAAAATGTTACAAATACACAAAAACCTAACCTAACTAATTTTTTAAATAAATTGTCATGTCACGTATTAATTTACCAGCCACATAAATTAAAAATGTCGCGTTTACATTTCAAATAAAAAAAGGAAACATAAAGGCACCCATCCACGACAACGTTATTAAATAATATTGTCCGTGGTATTCGGTATTAGTGTCTATGGGAAATTGGACCCATCCGTCGTTTGTCGTATAGCACCCCCGACCCATTAATCTTTCCACGTCGGAGTGTTGACAAATATTTCAACATATTATTATTATTACGTTTGGTTATTCGCTGCTACTGGTTAAATGTTTTTTATTGCCGTATTTCGTGTATGCAGGACGGAAGCTAATTTAAAATTTGGGGAGTTGTTCAGGGGCGTGGAATTAAATAGAGAAAAAAAGTAAAAATTTTACACTCTGCTAATCGTAAATTATTACATTAAATTTATTTATTTATGCCTATGGGGTTTTTACATGAACAATTATATAATATAAGTGTTTTTAAATAGAAAAAAATCTATGGCGTGCTGGGTGTGTCGTCACAAATGATGAATTTACACAGAAGGGATATCCGCGTGACGTTACAAGTCGCCGTACTAACCAAAACGATGTCAAACAAACAGGGTGTTTTGATGAGATCATGTTTTATTCATTAAAATAAACGCTTTATAAATTCTACATAAAATTATTTAAACATAATGAATTTGTATATAGTATAAAGGAAAAATGATGTAGTCAGAATTGGCGTTTGTTGATCTCCATGAATTTATTTTTAAGCCATTACATTTTTTTAATGGAGTCCTTATTACGAAAAATTAAAAAAAATATATATTTAAATTTATAAAAAAAATAATCTAACTTAAATTTAAACCGTTAATTATGTATGTCACTACCCACGGGACGCCATTGCACTAATCTAATTAACTCGTCCCCCATATTTTGGTCGCCGTTGTCTCCACACAAATTAACACGGAAAATATAAAATAAAACGCGTCTCCGCCGCTAAATCAAAAATATTAACCGCCGCACATCACCGCACTGACGGCGTCACGCCACATTTAGCGCCGAGGTACTTACCCATCAGTTACCCGGTACCTACCTTCCTTGTTCGGTATAAGCATCATACTTTGTGCATGTGGTTCGGTGTTGCCAAGAATTTATGGGGATTTCCGCAACACCGCCATTTTTGAATTTTCAAATATCGAAACTTTCATGCGGTAGTTTTGGGAGAAGTACGAGTATAATTACTTCTATATGATCAAAGACTCGACAGGATTCAGAGCTAAATTTAAAACTCATCTTTTTAGACAATCATGACCTTAAATGGAAGAAACTCACACGTTAATTTCTAAGCTAGGAAAGTCGGTTAGTACTCACCTAAAGTCACTTATAGAATAAGTTAAAAAAATCACATACCGGTGCGTAAATGCGTCCACAGCCCACAACACTGTAAATAACTAAATGTGTATTTTTTCATTTAAATGTCTTTTAAAAACTTTTTAAGGTCATTTTATAAATATTCTCCAGTCCTAAAAATCATAAATATTTCAAATAAATACCAACTCTTTTTGTGCCACCACTCTTCTAATAAACGTAATATCAATAGATAAGGAGGATAAAATAGCAACTGTAAAAAATCATATCTTCTCTAAAAGTCTAAATTATCTAATAAAACTGTGTTCATCTGAAGCGACCTGCAAGTTAAGTACATTTTTCTATATCTCTTTAAATAGAGAATATGAATTAATATTTGTACCGGTGATTTTTCACAAAAATGGCGCTATAAAAATCATCCAATTATTATTCTTATTTATAAGCTGTATAGCTCGGCAATAAAATGTAGACATTTAATAAAGAGGAACTACATTTTTTCAGTCCTATGGCAATACTAAGTTACTCACTATGTCTTCACTTTGGTTCCTTGCATTAAAAAATAAATTCACATTCGAATTAAAGGAACAGTTAACGTTTTAAAGCAACAAGGCAAAACATCGTAGTTCTTTTTAAGTTTTATTTAATGTATTTCTGATCTGTGATTTTGATTTTGTTTGTTTATTATTTATTTAACATCTAATGCATAGTTATTTCGATACACCAATTATATTAAAAAATAGCAATTTTCGTTAAATGATTAAAAATGTTTAAACTTTAAAATGTTTTAAAATGCGATGTGGAATCATCTCCAATCCAATAATATGCATTTGGACTATTGTTCTTTTTTAAACTTATATTATTCTTCCTATGAGCCATCTTGGTTTTGAAATTTAAAACTTTTTAAATAATCGTAGCACGTTCCATTTTGGTCTACTATTAAATGTTAGACTATACCCGTCAGTTATTTGGTAACTACCTACCTTCCTCGTTTGAAATATTCTTAATATTTTGTGCATGTGGTTTTTATGTTGCTAGATATTTATGAGAATTTCCGATACACTTCAGTTTGGTGCTGCAGATTTGGAAAAGTACCTACTCAAGTACTTATTTGATTGGTTCCTTTGATTCCTTTTCTTGTTCAAAATTATCAAAATATTTCTTGCAAATTTTTTGCTACACCGTTATCTAAGTATTTTAAAAAATCTAGATTTAAAATTTAACGGTGGTTTTGGGAAATTACTTATTTATTTGGTAATTACCTTTCTTGTTCAATATGATAAGTCACAGAATAGATCAAACCAATGGAAATGTGATGTATGACCACTTATTTTGAAGAAAACTGATTTCGCTAATTTGTATAAGAACTTTCGACTCCTGACGATAATAATATTTTGTACATGTGGTTCGGTGTTGTCAGGAATTTATGGGGATTTCCGCTACACCGCTATTTTGGTATTTTCAAAAATCGAGACATCGCCGTGATAATTTTGCTAAATCCATTGCATTTTTGTCGGTGTTTTTGTGTGTTTATATTTGTCTTCGTTTGAATATCTTCACAACCCAATTCCCCTTAGGAATGTAGAGAAATATTTCAATTAGGTGTCGGGTCGACAGCGGAATGTGCCGCCAAATGGGAATATTTGACAATCCAATAACACAAAGTCGTAAATTACAATGTAAACTTCTCATCTAAGTACCATCAAAATTACTATGTATATGATACACACTTTAAATCTCCTGAAAATAAATTTTTCCGTTAATCTTTTTAAAGTAAAAACTTACAAAATTCAGTGCCCACCTATTAAGATGATTTGAAACGGACATCATAGCATCAAATGGCGCTGATGTCAAGTTTTTACAATAGAACACTTCTGGCACGTTATGCGTTTAAATATTGAGATGAATTGTTTATTGGCGGGTATACATATGAGCCTCTCGGAGCCTCCGGTGTGGACATACTATAAAAAAAAATTATTGCAGGTTTAAAGCTCAATTCTTATAAAAGTACTTAATTAATATTAAATTGCGTAAGAAAGTGGGGGAGGCCACATTACATTACGAGCAATACGTAATATAAGCAAGAGAGACAACAAAATAAAATAAAAATTGCGTTCCGTCTCTTATCTTTTATTTATTTATTAATTAGTTACAGAAAAATATTTTACAGTAAGAACAATCTGACTGTCCAACTGAAAAGTTCTCGTTTTAGGACATTCAAATTGACAAACTTAATTTATCTTACATAATATGCATATTTTAATACAATTATAACCTATAGTAAAACTTTAATAAAGAAATTACAATTAATATAATGAATCCACTAGCGTATCTATTTTTATAAAGTTTTTCACAGAGGATGTTAAATTTCTAGTACGCTCATCAAATACTTACCTGTAGGTAGGTACCTAGTTATTTGGTAGGATATCATATTAAAGGTTTGCATCTATCACATTATCAGCACCTTCTTTTACCCCTTATCATAATCGGGCCGCAGATCTATCGCTCCGACAAAGCGTCTCCAGGCATCCATGTCCTGGATTACTTCAGAGTCCAGGACGTATGAAATCCGTCTTAAATTACACATACTTAATTTCTATATAAAACCAGTCCCGCCTAGCAAAAAATAAAATGCGTTCAAATGTACCCCGCATTATCAGCGGATTAAAATGCTGCGTTTTACGCATAGCAAGTATGTAAAACGGGAATCCATCGGGCGGAGCTTTCAGGCAATTCAAAATTCAAAGGGAGACGACTTGACATCCCGAATCCCGAACATTCCGGCACTGATTTACATGGTAAAGAAATGCGCGGCAATATGCATAATATCTCATATTATTAATATTATACGTAGGTATTTCTCGCGGACAATATGGCGGGCCGGTGTCACTGAGGCATGATGAACACATCAGGGCTGGTCGGGGAGAATTCGGGGTGAGGCGGATTGGAGTTTTGGAATTGTGTTTTGGCGGCGCGGCGTTGTTTTTGACAGCCGTGCCGCGGGAAGCAATCTCGGATGTCAAATTTTTCCCGCTCTTCTTCGCGCAATGACAATGACGGGTAGGAACTTACATTCCATGTTGGGCATCTTTGAACAGTTCATATTATAGCATTCTTGAATAGGTACCTGCTTTCAATTTGTGAGTTTGGGGTATAAGTATATATTTTTTTGATTAAGAATAAATTATCTGCTACTAATTTCATTATTATGTGAATACCGCACAACCAAATCCAACAATTATTAAAACTAAAAAACCGTTTTTTCTGATATATTAAAACAGAGAGTATCCAATTGAATTTTAAAAAAAGGGTCATTTATTAGGGTATAATATCATATTCGTACACCTACTTACCGTCATGTACACGGTGTCAGGAAACTCTTGGTATAAGTGGGAAACTGGTGATTCTAAATCAAATTTGGACTTGATTTTGCGATACAACTTTTTTGATTTGAGCTTCATCTTCGAGAAAATCCGAAGTCCGAAGTTGGAATAATGAACTCCAGTGAGAAATGTAACGGCTTTAAAAATATATATTCACATAGATCAGCAAACGCCGATTCTGAATATATACATTTCATTATAAGTAGAATTTATAATTCGTTATTTAAAAGTCAATAAAAAATCAGCTCATGAAAACACCAGTCTGTTTTTGGATTAGAATGAAATTTTTTTTTTGATTTTATTATATATTTTAAATATGTATTTTTTTTTAAGATTTTCAAAATTTTAACTTAAATTGTGTGAATTTAAGCCCTATAATTGTTATTCAATATAAAAAAACTATAATCTATGAAATAAATTAGAATATTTATTATCAAACCAATTATCAATACGGATATTGTGATAATGTTAGTGGTCAATACTATTATTATTCTTTGAGTTAATGTTTCTAAAAAGGTACATCATTTTATAACTCATGTTAAGTTATGGTTTACCATGAATATAATATACAATTATGTACGGTAAAGCTCATCCTTGCTTTGAAATTTGACATTCTAACCTCAAAACTAATCAAAACCGACCGGCCACACATTTGGAGCGCTTTGGCCGCCTTTGAAAAATTGAACGTTTGAAAATTATTTTAACCATAAAAACTAACTTTAGTAAAAAACGAAGTATACTAATATTTAAGTTAGAATGTCATTATTAATAAAATAATGGACTGGAGTTCCTTATGTTTTAAGGCTAAATTTGAAAAAAAATCGGTCGTCACAGGATTATTATCATCTGTTTATTATCTTTTAAAATACGTCGAAGCGAAGTCGTTAACTCTAGAACGAGCCGCAAATGTACCATATTACATTATTTTATAATATCTATAACACGTAATATAAATTAAATAACGCCTTAGAGGCTTCAAGACTTTTCACTTTTATCTAGGAAACATCTTTGCCTTTTCCATCTTAATTTTAAGAGGCAGTCTAATAAAAACACCCCACACCGTAAGAATAAATGCATTAGCTAATAGAAGCAATATAAAATAAGACACAGTTTGTGGCACGTGGTACGCCTCCGCTGATGAGTTTCGATCCGTCATTTCGGCCATTATCTTTGATTGCAGATGAGTTCATTTTGTCTATGTATTTGTAGCTGCGTTAATTGCGTCTATGGTTTGGGTACGATGTATTATACTCTGGATGAAATCTTCTCTTTATTTATTTATTTGTAAGAAACAGACAGCTTTTAATACAAATATATATATATATATATACAAAGGAAGTTGAATAAAAGGTAAGCCAACAAAGTTTCTTGTGTTAACAGTGGTTAAGTACAGATGTTTTATTTATGAAGCTAAAAAGATAAAAAAAAATCTGCTCATATAAAGCCGATATTCTTTCTTTTTAATCGTTTTAATGTTGAACTACCAATTGATTAAGACCACGAACTATCATTGTATGTACTAGGTAGGAACCTACCAGTAGGCAGTACCTACCTAGTTGCGTAAATAATGTCCTTGCCCTGTCCAGTGAATTATGGTTGCTACTTTTGTGTCAGGTCAGAATGCAATGCAAAGACATTCCGGTCCGATACGGCAATCGGCACCAACCTGACCGTTACGTGCGACCGGCTACCACGTCGGCGATACGAGCATGCGCCGCGCCGTGATACCCGCAATAGCTGCGATACGCCCCGGCTACGTTCTTCTTTCTTTCCTTCTTATTGCGCGCTATCTCATTTCTCGGCGGGAAAAGAAAAGAGCGCGGGACACCGGCGGCGATTCTAAATTTGAAATCTAGCGCCTTATAAAAATAATGAAGTACCTTCCCCCCTATCTGACATAAGATTTAAAAATAAAGGTATTATGTTCTTTTTTTGGAGGGCAATTGATTTCTAGGTAGGTATGCTGCCGATTGCTGTCAACCACTGAAAAAATAAACCGACAGAAGTGTTGTGGGCGTGTCCGTGTGCCCGAAGTAAGCTCATTTTTTTCTTACTTCTGCTGAAATTGTAAAAAAAGGATGATCCATTTCATTGGCCTGCCTGGGCCCTTGTTGTCGAAATATTGAAGATCTGGAAATAATGTAAGTATTGATAATTTTTTAAATTATGACCTTGCCGCTGAGAGCTACGCTGTAAACCTCATTCTGGATTTCATTTCCATGTCTAGTAGATAAAGATGTTACAATGGAGCTGTCACTGGTATATCTATTCATTATCCTCTCATATCTATTTTACTATTAGGATCTGAATATCCCCCCTTTTGTATTTAATATTAATATTCCTCATCAAGAACTGCAAAAGACCATAATGTTTGTTAATATTTTATTATTGAGACAGAAAAACACGATACAACAGACCATTTTTCTTATCTGCTCTGAAAAACAAACGCTTCCAGAGAGCACCGAAGGCGCGTGCGCTGAAGACATAGAAAAACGTAGAAAGGGCATTGAAAATCATAGAAAAAGTAGTGAAAAAACTAGAGATGTCAACGAGACAATCGCGCGAATCGGTACTTCATTTAGGCCTTGTAAAATAGTACGCACGAACTCTTTTCTTAAAGTTACGCCTAAAGGCACACGTATTTTTTATAATTTCATCGTTTATTTATGAGATTAATGCGGTTAGAAAACAAAATTAAGTATATTTTTTCAAAATGTTTATTCGCAATTTCTTAATTTTTAAGATGTTATCGTGATAGGTAGGTAAATACTTATTTTATATTCGAACTATTCAATACATGAAAGTAATTTATTGCAGAAAGAACATGTTTTCATGTTCTGTATTTTTTGGTTATGTGATATTGGACAAATTAGAAAATATTGTTTAATAAAAACACATAAATTTGTTGTAGACCACTTTTATTTTATCAAAACTCTACCGGTTTCCTTCATCCTTCCTTCATCAGGAGAATATTAAAACTAACTTATGATATAGAATATTGACAAGACATATAAATTTTAGGTGTTGGAGTGGGGGGTAAGCAAATGGGTAGGGGTAATTGTAGGATTTCCGGGAAGAACAGAGCGATTTATTGGGAAAATATTCAGAATGGGACTAAAAGATAAGTTCTAGCATTATCGGGATTTTCTAATTTCGAGTGCTTCTAAGTTATCCAATTTTTTGCTTTTATTGTTACGGTGAAGAATTGTAACCCCTGTGTCCTTGTTAAAAGTATGATCTTTGGAAATTAGATGATTGGCAAATTCTGAGAAGTTATTATTATTTAAGCATCTTAAATGTTCTGTGACTCTAATATTTATATTTCTAGTTGTTTTACCTATGTAGAACGATGGACAATCATTACGACATAGTTGGTAAATACCTGAGTGGCTTAATTTATGTTCTCTATCTTTAGTATTTTTTAGTAATTTACCTAAATTGTTATCAGTATAGAACGCGGGTTTAATGTGGGAAGGAAATTTTTTTGTGCTAATTTTGAATGATAAGCAGAATGTACCCATTTGCTTACCCCCCACTCCAACTCCTAAAATTTATATGTCTTGTCAATATTCTATATTATAAGTTAGTTTTAATATTCTCCTGATAAAGGAAGGGTGCTTCCGAAACCGATAGAGTTTTGATAAATAAAAGTGGTCTACAACAAATTTATGTGTTTTTTATTGTAAATTATGGCGAGCCACAAAGTTAATGCTTTTTACAAATATGTAATATTGTTTAATTTTACCTACTTAATGTTAAGCAGTGGCGTGCAGTCAATAAGTTCTGAAAACGAAATGTATTTTTCGCACGAATTTCGCAAGGAACTTGTGTCCTCATTTATTCAGTTGACTACAACAATCAGTTGAAGATAATGATAAGATAGCCATTTCAAAGCACAATCTTCATACTTCATCTTGTAATATAACACATAGCCTACCTGTGATCATAGATCATGCCTTATCACCTGTAATGAAAGTGTTTCAAAGTATAATTCTTCTATAATACATCTTTTCTTTTCTAGCTAAGAGAAAATAAAAAAGGACAGTCTAAAATAACTCTTTTCCTAGATATAGTCGAAAGTTAGTATTGTTTCTATAAAACCTTCAATTAATTAGATCATTCTAGATTTAATCTTGGAAGGAAAGTAGTTTATGAAGCTAAGTAGGAATAGTGCAATTATTTTTTTAAATAGTGAGAATAAATTTTGTTATGGTAATTAGGTGTTACTGCTGTCTGTATCCAGTATGGAGTTTCAAAAAACCTGTCAAGAAAACCGCCTTGAGGTAGGTACCATCCTACAATGCCACGAAAGTTAAAACCCATATCCATACTCAAGGCAGCGTGCACTTTACAATTCGATTCCCTGGTTACTTATTCGAATGCACAATTCGCATTCAGCTGATCCAATTTTCCAGCGAGCATTCCGCCCATATCGCCTCATAAACTTCTTTAATAACAGCGAATGAATGCCCCCTTTCATTTCACCCGAGATGCAGAATCCTTTTAATCGTCCGCCATTACCGGCCAGAGGGAAAAGCGCCCGCAAATAAAGTCATAAAAAATAACACTCGAAAAATATACAAAAGAATCGCATTGAAATTTGAATATTATATTATAATATCGATTGTGGAATGCTACAACACTCCAACACTCAATAACAATAATGTTGCCAGTCGGAAAATATTAAAAATTTTCTTCATTACCTCGGTTGGGTACCTACCTATTCACTATGATAATTTTTTTATTATCGCATTAAACATTAAATTATATACAGGGTTATGTTATAAAAGGCCTGACATTTTTTATTCTTAGTTAGGTACAGGTTTTTACTCTCTCGTCAATGGTGTTGGCGATATTTTGTGGCGGCGGAAACATTGTAAAGATGTGAGGAAGGTCGTAAAGTCAAATCACAGTCGACCCCCGGCTGACGTGCGTGTAATATTAACAGTAATTGTCCCACTATTAAAGAGACCAACATCTCATTCGGACATGGACACAAAACACACTAGAAACCCCCTTTGAGAAGACAAATCTGTTTAAATTGAGCCCATATTTTTTAAGCGGTAAAAATAAAAATTTACAGAGTTTCTACGATTTTTGAATATTCATTTTCGTCATCATCTAACTTGATAAGCCAAAAAAGGACTGTTATTTTGTGATGAAATTAACAAAGAAAAATATTAGATTTTCACAATGAGCAAACACTTTGTGGTTTAACATGATGAATTAGATGAAAAGACACTATGTATTTAAGTTCAGTATATTTTAAATTCTGAAGATGATTCAGTCGAATAAAAACTAGTCGACTTATTTATACCAAAATAAAAGTTGATTCTAACAAAGTGTCTTTTCATTTAATACAAAAAAATATATAAAACAAGCTCCATACCTGACTTTATGACTCTAATAACAAGAGAATATAAATGTTATTTTTTGTACAAATAACGAAAAAAAAACAAGTAACGTGTAAAGTAGTGACACAAACAATAAGAAACTGTAAGGGCGGGTTGTTTCAGAGAATTTGAAGGATTCATCAAAATTTCAAAGGTAGCATTCTAATAACAGAACTTGGATAGAACTTTCATGGAAATGAATTATTTTTTGACCAAAGTGACAAGAAATAATTAAGTTTTGCCGCAAATAACAAGAAACATTAAAATAAATTGTTTACTTAAAAAAAAAGAACAAGTAACAGTAAATGCACATTTGTGAGATAAATGACAATCTTGAAACATCTATTACACCGCATTATGACCATTCGGCGGTATTTTTCTTCGGCCCCCGATACATTTTAAAAGTGATAACTGTTGGGAGGAGAATTTAATGATCGTCCATTCACCGTTTGGCGTCTCGGAGTTCTAGTCGATAGTCGCAGATATTATTATACGTTTTATTCACGTTTCACGTTGTTTTACCGCCGTCAGACCCGTAAAAAAGTAATTAGTTTATGGTCAAATGAAGACATTTAACATCTTCCTAGGAGTACCTGCGTATTAATTATCAAGCATCCAGGTGTGTGATAGAATCCCACGATATTTCTAATATGCTAACTTGCATAAATAACATATTAATCAGAAGGCTCCTGACACTCGTTCGTGTAGTTCGAAAAAAAAACATTTTTGATGTTTTCCGACTTTTTATTGGTGTATTCAATTGTTTTAGTCAGCATAATCAACAAAAAACAGTTAAATTACTAATAGGATAATATAACTCTTATATATTTTTTATTTGTAAATACTGCATAGATATATATAACGTATTGTAAAATTTTTGTGTAGAGTGCCAGGGAACATTTCTCCGTCTTCCTGTGTCAACTGTGGTTAGAGGTGCATAAATGTGGAGATAATATTCTCTACCCAGTGAGCGGGCTGCCTATTGCTACTGTGGGGAATACTGGATAGCTAGAAGATATTTCTGGTGACCAGGTATAATTTTTAAAAAAAATTGAGGTTATAACTAGGTAAGATAGTGCAAAGTTTGTGCAGAGATTCAACAATCTCAACAAAAAAGTGAATTAACGTCATGGCGTAAAAATGATGAGGTTCGGAGCAGAATTCAGGTAGAATTTTTTGGACCAATAGATAGAAAATATTTTTTGGTGATCATAGACGCGTTTTCGAAATGGTTAGATTATGTGGAAATAAATTCACATAACGCAAATAATATGATTAAAATTTTAAAGATATTATTTTTTTCCTAACTCCCAAATGTCTGAAGCCAGTGGGACTATGGTATCCAATTTGAGGATGTGGGGTACGTTGTGAGGCTGATGGAAGTGGGAAGAGAATGAGACAGGAAATACGAAGTTTGAAAAGTACCTGCCTATACAGATCTGATCACCAAACACAGCTAAAGCATAACAAATTAAACACTTTCCTGCATTGAAACATATGGTCTTCGTGATAAAGGTCGCATCTTCGACACTTTATTGTGTGGCGGTAGGCACCAGTGGCATGCATTGCTCTATCGCCAATGGTAGGCGGTAGTCTTTTCGATTAAAATTGCATTAAATTGAATATTTTTCCGTAAAAATTGTGTAATACAGGCCAATATATTGGTAATTTTTAAGGGTGGCTTGGGCGATGTTTCGCATTTGTGATTTACGTATCGGTCCCTTTGAATAACAAGGTTCAATCTGACACGGTAATGTTATGCGATAATGAGCCTTAAAGTTACCTTATATGGAGTATATTATCGCAGGACATTGCTGTGTCAGATGGAACCTTGTTATTCCAAGGGGTCGGTATGTAATTACTAAGTATCTTAAGGAAGATAATATTTTTATTGATTCCATGATAATTCAACACACGTATGAATCAGCACATTTTTTAAAAGTGATATAAAGTCATTAAAAGTACGAACAAAAACTAGCCCGAAAACCTAATCTATCCTAAAGTTATATATATATATTTTTTTACTTTTGAAATAAATATTAATTAAGTTTGGTTAGATTAGGTTTTCGGGAAAACTTCTTTTGGATTTTTAATAACTTCATATCACTTTTAAAAATGTGCCGATTCATACGTGTGTTGATTTATCTGGTGACCATTTTTATTACGCATGAAACAGGACAGGTTGGAACTGAAAAGGCACTGCCTTTCAGCCTCATGGACTGCACGCCACTGGTTGAGACGTATGTGGAACGAGCTACCGGCATCTGTATTTCCTCCCTCGTAATCATAATCCGGTCCTCTTCAAGACAAATTCCTTCCTACAAACCCTCCGTAACCCGCCTCAAAGCGTCACCCAACCGGGTGTGGCCATATAGTTCCGATGGCTGCGGTGTTGCATATAAAAAAATACACAATTGTTTAGGATTCTGATACTTCTAAGTTAAGTTATTAAGGTTTTTTTGTCACGTGTCGTAGAGTTCTTTTCACATAGTTAGGTACTCTATATCCGGCCAGGGCGGAACGGATAAAGTGTGTACTTTATGTGCAACCACGATGGAGCGGCGTGCGCTACAAAGATTGACACGTTTTACCGTTCGTGCCAAAGAATGGAATGTAATTCACTCACTGGAGTGTTAAAACTTCGGAAAACGTCTCCAATGACGGGTTTATCTGTGCGGTAAGAATGCGAAGATAAATAACGACTGTAAATTATTTTTTTCCCACAGTTAACTGGCAATACTTTATGAAATTCATAACAGAACAGCGGAATGTACAAGTATATACTTTCAACTAGTTTTATAATCTACCCTTTACCGTACAATGGATTTTTTGTCTCTTGTCAAAAAAATTCAAGATAGGTAGTTACTCTATATTATAGAATTTTTTTCATAGTCCTCCTCACTAGGAGATCCTTTGTTGAGGCAAAGTAGGTTTTGAATAAGGGGGTTTCAGCGACTTGTATATTTCAATTGCAAGGTTTGGGTTGTTAATTTCGTCGCTTACTTATTAAATTTCAAAACATTTTCCCCTTCTTTTATATTGGCTGGTATATCCTGGAAGATCTCCATGGCTCTATATAGTAATGAGTTCTGCGATTTAGTTTTCTCTCGAAAGGGAAGTCTTATTTCATTTCTTCTTCTTGTAGAGTGGTTATGTCTGTGTTGGTGTTTATTAATTTGTCTCAAGAAGTCTGAATTTTTTTGGCCGTTAAACATTTTAAAGAGAATAACTATTGCATTTAAGTATATTATTTGCTTAAAAGACAGTATGTTTAGATCCCTTAGGATTTTTGGAATATTCGTTTCGTCTTAAAATTGTTCGCATGGCTTTGTTTTGCAAAACTGTTAGTTTTTTTTAAATTCTCCTCTTTTGACAAGAACAAAATACTGCTACAATAATAAATATCGGGAACGATGACCAACAACGATTATAATCCTATATCCTACCCATTGCGCTGTAACTACATACTTATATTGTACCTGCTTACTTCTTTTATACTCTTATTATTATATTATGTACAATAATAACTACACCTGTTATACTCATTTGTACTACTTACTATAAGTTAAATGTATATATATACTCGTATATTTAAAAGTCTTCAAGGCGTCAATAAAAAAAATAAAAAATCACAAAATTTTAAACATTTTTTAATGAAATCCCCACTGAATAGTTCTAATTCTGACAAATGTGATCAGATGTGATGTGATACAGATTAAAAAGAAAGCTGATGTAGCCAGTTAACAAAGACCTTTCTTGTAGCCAAGAAAAATAATAATATGCAACTCGGTATGGAAAGAAGCTCGGTATTCAAAGATGTTTAATCAATTCCATTTGAACTAAGGAAACATTGAGCTTACTTGGGGCGTACGGACACGTCTACAACATAGTTCCATCAGTTTATCTCTTCAGTGGGCGTTGCACAGTCTCCCCGGCTCCCGGCGGTGGAACTCTGGTGTGGTGTTATATAAAATAAGACAGTCCCGAGTGGCTGTGGTTGGCTAGTCGCTGGTCGTCCTGCGCCGACCTTTTAACGGCAGATAAATAAGAATGAATGTCGCCGATTATTGTCGACTTATGTCCGACAAGGCGGCAAACCTTTGTCGCCACAAGGAGGTAGGCGGGCGACTAAACTTGCCGTGGATAAATGTCAATCACGCGACTTTCTCGCAGGATTTGAGATTTTTCGACATGCGATTCTCAGTGGGTAGGATTCATTTCGAAAGTTAATCAAATCGTTGAAAAACATAACCACCTGTCAATACGGATGTATGTTTTGTTCAGTGGCGTGCAGTACAGAATGTTTGAAAAGCTGTGCCTACCCTAAGAAAAATAAGAAGAAATTATAGAAAGATTAAAAAATCTACAAATTTCTTATTAATTTTTTTCTCGAATTTTGCAAGGAACATGTTCGCTCATGTGTTCAGTTGGCCATAAAATCAGGGAAGATGGTAACCAAATAGTAGTTTTATAATATTCAATGAACAATTCATATCTGAATTTGAAAAACTACGCACAGCCTGATTTCGTGATTTAGTGATCAAAGCGTCCTGTTCCCACCCAGGTGTCGCGGATTCAATCCCCCTAGCTAAATCCTCCATCTTTGCAAAAGCAACAGATTTAAAAAAAGAGAAGAATTAGTAACCATGTACCTATCTACACCAAGTAGGTACACGCATTTGCAGATTTTTTGGATCTTGTAAGATTCTAAGACATTAAAAAGCTCACTCATTATTATATGTACGTCGAAAAAACAAATTATACTGCATTTTGAGGGAATTCCATGCCTTGTGTTTCGCAAAACAATAAAAAATAGAGGTACCGTGTTTCTCAACTTATATTATCGAATTATTGTAGTAATTGAAGTACCCACCATCTACATGACTCCGAGACAGGAGATGGTAACAAATCACGTATTTTTTGTCTTTACTTTTGCTTCCAGACGAATTATGAACATGTAGCTCTAGATCAGAGATTCCGAACGTCGGCGATATCGCCCACTAAGGGGCGTTGGACGGGTGGCGGTGATGACCTTAAGAGTAAATGGGGTTGAAGGGCAACAAAAATATTTTTTATAAATTTTTCTTATTGACCACCCTACCCATACGAACGTACGTGATACGGCTGCTATATTATCGCCCGAATGCTACACGCCGTATCCCTAAATATATATTTTTTTACCTCCTTTTTTAATAATAACCCAACGGACGGGCGGTTAATTCAAATTTGTCCTAGGTAAAATCGTTGAAAGAATCATGCAACACAATTAACTGTTCAATTATTGTATTGATTTATAGATTTATTTTATTTATTTGAAACACACACATTATTAAACAATAAAATGTAAGAAATCTTTCTCTGCCCAACTGGGAACAAATCCCGTTTTAGGACTAGATGGATAAATAGTTTTTTTTTCGTCATTTTCATACACCTGTCCAGGTTTCTCAGTGCCCGTTATCAGATGAACAATATTTTAATAAGGATTTGAAGGTTTCCGTGACAACTCAGTAGTTTAGAGCAGTCGCCTGATTGGCTGAAGATTCCGAAGTTAAAACACCACAACCCCCCTCTGCCCGCGTCACG